>JASDQU010013797.1:342791-356282 GCA_032191745.1 Picea mariana | reverse complement strand
GAATGCAAGAAGGTTTGAAGAACATATATATTCAAGAAAGAAGTATGCCCACTCAGGAAATAGAGATATTAACTTCATAATCCTTGAGGTAACCTCAACAATGCAAAGCCACTGCGCTAGGGTAAGATAAGAATAAAAATGGAAAGAGGATGCCAAAAACAGTTAGAGGGACTCAAATAATAGGAAAGAAGGCAAGGAAACTCAATAAAAAGAAAGCTAAGCTGGAAAAGCTACAAGAAGATACAAAAACCACATGGAAGACTTTGAAGACTGGAACCTCGGAGGAGGCAGTGTTGAAAAGTCAACAAGAAACATGTGTCTAATTTACTTTTCCCTTAAATAAATTGGACAATTAATATTAATCTATTATCTCATTTATAACTGAGTGATTTGTTGTTGTAACAGAGTTATAAGTGTACTTAAGTGAGTTAAGCTCATTTATACTAGTTGTAACTAAACTTGCACTAGTGAGAGTTTAGTGAATTAATTATTAATTAATTCAAAATTAGTGAACTCACATGCAACTGAAGATTCATCGTGGTTAACTACATGCATGTCAGATCCAGTGGAGACCCAGTTGAGATAATAGGTGAAAGGGATAGTTTGGTTATTAGTTGTGATTTGAGTGAAGTGCACTCATGCAATCACACATGCAGTGGATATGCTCATGAGCATGTGCAAACTAGGTAATTCGAATTCATTGTGAGAATTTTAATTGTAGGGATTGTGCAGAGGAGGCAAGTTGTCTGGACATAGAAATTGGCACATGTATTTGTTGAGTTTTATATGACAGTGTGAGACAATTGTATTGTACTGAGAGCTCTTGGATTAGAGTTTTGTATGAGATTGTTTCATGATCCATGATATACATAATATATGATAGTGGGGTTTTTAGCTTTACGCTTTCCCGGTAAAATTTTTGTGTTATGTGTTCTTGATATTTCACTTTGTGATCGTGGTTTAAATTTCCACAAGAATATTAGTAGAAGCGATTATGTGTTTAACAGTGGCATATAATTGTTAGATCAGTAGAATCGCAGGAAATACTTAATTTGTATTGAAAATTCTACATGGTATCAGAGCCACTAAGCCACAGAAGTTAGGTGCGAAAATAATAGTATTTTCACAGGTCCCATCTCTAGCGGGGTGCGAACCTTAGTACTGAAAACTATGCACATTTATAGGAGCATAAATTCTCACACCCTACTCAAAGGAAAGGTGCGAACTTCATCAAGATTCTCGCAGGCTGCTTAAAGGAGAGGTGTGAACCTCCCTCACCCCACTGTGCATTACAGTGCAAACTTCCTTGTGATTTTCGCAGGCTGTACACTGGTAGGGTGAAAACTTCCTCCAAGAGTTCACAGGCTAGACACTAGTAGGGTGAGAAAATCCCTCGGGCTTCTCTCAAGTGGGGTGCAAACCTCTCAGGGAAAGAGGAATTGTAGCAATTGAGTTTTTGTGGTTGGATAACATTCGAATTTGCAGAAGGACTTTTCTTAGTGTGACAGTTGATTCAAGATCAAAATGTCTTTCAATGGCTTGAGGTTGGAGCATGCACTTGAGGGAAGCTCTAACTACATTGCTTGGAAGGATAGGATGGAGGTAGTACTTGAAAACAATGGCTTGAAGGAATAAATTGAAAAATATGTTCCTAAGCCAGATGCAATAGACACTACAAATCTTGATGCATGGCAAAAGAAATTGGCAAAGGTGAGGAGGATTCTGTTGGAGGGAGTACGAGACCACATTGTCTCAAGTCTCTATGGGAAAACCACACCACATGCAATGTGGAAGGTTTTGACGGATCTACTCCAGAACAGTAGCGACCATAAGAAATTGGCGCTCAAAGATAAACTCAGGAAGATCAAGATGGAGAAGGGAAACACCATTCCAAAATATCTCACGAAGTTTGTCCAATGTGGGGATGAGATTGGAAGTGTGGGAATAACAGTCGCTACTGATGATTTGGTGAGATTGGCTCTCCTAGGACTTCCTAAGAGTTGGCACATTTACCAATACTCTATCAATCGAAGGGAAACATTGCCAGATTGGGAATGACTATGGTCGGATCTAGTGCAAGAGGTGTTTAGGCGGAACACTAGAGATGGATCTTCATCAAAGCATGATGATGAAGAGGATTGTGCTTTGATTTCCAAGGAAAGGAAAGGGAAAGGGAAGAAATTCCATTCAAAATCTGAGTCTAAAGTCAAGAAGTTGGATTTGTCCAAAGTGAAGTGTTTTCACTGTCACAAACATGGGCATCTCACTACTAATTGTTTGCAGAAGAGGAAGAACAAGACGGTTGTTGGAGCTGCAACTGATGAGGCTCTTGTCTCACAATTTGAACTTGACTTCCCTTTGATCGTATGCATGGCTTCAAGTGCATCAGGATTGGTGTGGTATTTGGATAGTGGTGCTTCCTACCACATGACGAGAGATAAAGAGTCTTTCAGTGACTTGGAGGAGAAAGATCTTAGAATGCATATAGATATGGGAGACGATGGAAAATATAGTGCGATTGGTATTGGTACCATTACCTTTCAAAGGGATTAAGGTAAACCATTTCAATTGAAAAATGTTATACATGTTCCAGGTCTGAAGAAAAACTTGGTCTCAGTCGCAATGTTGGAGGATAGAGGCTATGCCATTGTTTTCAATGATGGAAAAGTGTTCCTGTGACATAAAGCAATGGTTCAAGTCAAGAAGATAGGGATTTGAGTTAAGAATATATACATGCTTGGAGGTAGATGGATGCGGTGCCATGGTGGGCAAGGCAGAAAAAGTGGTGAGCCGGGATGAGGGTGAATTATGGCACAGGCGATTGGGCCATCTTCATCATGGAGCCTTGAAGATCATGCAACAAATATCTACTAGAATTCCAAGGGGAACACTTGCTCAGTTAGATCAGTGCAAGGGGTGCACCCTGGGGAAGTATGTAAAGTCCTTCTTTCATGAAAAGGATAACCATGCTTCGGTGATCCTGGAGAGAATTCACATAGATGTGTGTGGACCATTCTCGGTTGCTTGAACAACAAAACATAGGTATCATGTTATTTTTGTTGATGACTTTTCTCGTAAATGATGGATATTATTCAAGTAGAAGAAGGATCAAACATTCTCAAAGTTCTGTGATTTTAAATCATTGGTGGAGAAAGAGTCGAGGAAGAAAGTGAAGGCTCTAAGGAGCGATAATGGTGGAGAATACATCTCTAATGAATTCAAAGACTTCTGCAGCAGAGAAGGAATTTGAAGAGAACTTATAACGCCTCATAACCCACAAAAAAATGGGGTCACGGAGAGAAAGAATAGAACGATCGTGGGTGTAGCATGAGCGATGTTGCATGATCAGGGCCTACCAGTGCATTTGTGGGTAGAAGCATGCAATACTACGGTTTATGTGAAAAACTGTTGTCCTCATAGAATACTTGGCATGAGTACACCTGAAGAATCTTTCACTGTTAAGAAACCTGATGTTTCTCATTTTAAAATTTTTAGCTCATTTGTTTATGTACATCTGACTAAGGATTCCAGGAAGAAGCTGGAACTGACTACTGAAGTTGGGATATTTGTGGGGTACATAGAAACACCTCATAATTATCGTGTGTATTTTCTGAATAGTAAGATGATTGTTATGCGATGGGATATAAAATTTGATGAGGGGAAAGCCATGCAGTTTTTTCTTGAGAGGGAGCTAGACTTGCATGCAAAAGAAGAACTGTTGGCTCCCAAAGATGAGTCTCAAGATGTGGATCAGCCACATGAGGAGGTTCATGGAGTGGAGGAAACCACTCAAGAAGATCCATCCAATAGAAATGGAAGAAAGCACACCATGGAAGCTGACAGATTGAGACTAGATGTTGCACAGAATGTAGGAGCCCCTACTTCACAGTGCAGACATAGATAGTCTCTTGATCAATTTGTTGGATACATGGCTCTCATGAGAAAATGTATTGTGACTGAGCCATCTTCCTTTCAGGAAGCAGTGCAGGATCCCACTTGGGTTGATGCTATGGTAGAGGAGTATGACTCCATTGTCAAAAATAGTGCATGGGAAATTGTCCCAAGACCGGTCGACAAATTAGTGGTGGAGGGTAAGATTTTAATCATTTTTCTTTATGTTGATGATTTCATACTGACTGGTGATGAGCAACTGATACACTCATGCAAGGATGACCTTGCAAAGGAGTTCGATATGAAGAATTTGGGCCTTCTTCATTATTTCCTTGGATTGGAAATATGGCAGCGAGATGGTGAACTTTTTGTGTCTCAAGGAAAGTATGCAAGGGAGATATTGGGTAATTTTCACATGGAGGGCTACAAACCCATGGATACTCCTCTTCCTAGAAACTGGAGGAAAGAGGATGCTACTTCTGGAGAGGTAGTGTATGCTATTGTCTATCGACAGTCAGTGGGTTCGCTAATGTATTTAGTGAATACAAGACTGAACATTTGCTATGCAGTTAACCAGCTAAGTCAAACGATGGTTAAGCCTACCAAACTCTTTTGGAAGGCAGGTAAGCATATCCTAAGATATATGAAGGGCACATCTGACTATGGATTATGGTACAAGAAAATGGATGAGGTGAAGTTGCATGGCTTTAGGAATGCATATTGGGTGGGCAACCCAATGGACAGAAAGAGCACATTAGGGGGGATCTTTAGTATCAGATCTACAGTTGTTTCTTGGTACAACTGGAAACAAAGATCCATGGCACTTAGTTCAACAGAAGCGGAATACGTGGCAATGAGTCAAGATGCATGTGAGGCTATCTGGATGAGAAAGATCTTGGTTGGTTTGTTTGGTTCTCATTTAGATCTGACAATGATTTATTGTGATAATCAGAGTTGCATTAAAATCTCGATTAATCCTGTTTTTCATGATAGGTCTAAGCATATAGATATCCGGTATCATCATCGCAAAGATTGTGTGCAGTGGAAGATCATATTGCTTCAATACATTCCTATGGAAGATCAGGATGCAGACATTCTGACGAAGGTGCTCACCAGGAGCAAATTTGAATATCATAGAGATAGGATTGGGGTGAAGGATAATCCCTTTCTTGTTGAGAGGGAGTGTTGAAAATTCAACAAGAAACATGTGTCTAATTTACTTTTCTCTTAAATAAATTGGACAATAAATATTAATCTATTATCTCATTTATAACTGAGTGATTTGGTGTTGTAATGGAATTATAAGTGTAGTTAAGTGAGTTAAGCTCATTTGTACTAGTTGTAACTAAACTTGCACTAGTGAGAGTTCAGTGAATTAATTATTAATTAATTCAAAATAAGTGAACTCAGATGCAACTGAAGATTCATCACAGTTAGCTACATGCATGTCAGATCCAGTGGAGACCCAGTTGAGATAACAGGTGAAAGGGACAGTTTGGCTATCAGTTGTGATTTGAGTGAAGTGAACTCATGCAATCACACATGCAGTGGATATGCTCATGAGCATGTGAAAACTAGGTAATTCGAATTCATTGTAATAATTCTAATTGCAGGGATTGTGCAGAGGAGGCAGACTGTTTGGACACAGAAATTGGCGCATGTATTTGCTGAGTTTTGTATGACAGTGTGAGACAATTGTATTGTATTCAGAGCTCTTGGATTAGAGTTTTGTATGAGATTATTTCATGATCCATGATATACATAATATATGATAGTGGGATTTTTAGCTTTACGCTTTCTTGGTAAAACTTATGTGTTATGTGTTCTTGATATTTCACTTTGTGATCATGGTTTAAATTTCTGCAAGAATATTAGTAGAAGCGATTATGTATTTAACAGTGGCATATAATTGTTAGATCAAGAGAATTGCAGGAAATATTTAATTTGTATTGAAAATTCTATAGGCAGGTTCACAGGGTTTGAACCTCGCTGGAAAAGCAGGTCCGCACAGGATTGGACTTCGCCCTGGCAAAGTTAGATGACCATTGGAGGCACCCTAACCATTAGAATGATGCTCCAGAATGGTTAGAAAATGCATTTATAGGCTTATGGAACACTTTTGGATGTTGAGACCACGCCATAACAAACATATTTACATTGATGGAAGAATTTCCTGTCCGTTGGAAGATCTGTCACGATACCCCACTTATTTAACTCATCGGTCATTGCGTTGGGACCTCATTTTGTTACCTGTGATTGACTGAGCTAAGCAGAGAATTGTCCAAGTATCCAGCTTTATTATCTGGAATTAGACCCCGCTTGTCTGTTTGTCTACCCTACCTGTCCATTTGACTACCCCGCCTCTATATTTAAAGCTATAATGTCGGGCGAACCCAGTGAATTGGAGAAGCATGTTGAGGAATTTATTAAGAAGTTAATGGCTGACAAACTGACATTTGAAGGTATCCAGGCGTTGTCGACTAGGGGACTACAGGCTTCCCCTTCGATTGGATGTCGTTCCGGTCGTGTCAACCTCGTAACTGAAAAACAAATTAAGCACCGCTGTGATCTCATCGATCCTACCTAAATACATCCCACCTTTGGCTAGCATTGTTAACTGCAATAGTATCCCTTGGGACTTTGAGTACTCTATTTTTACTGCATACATTCGAGAGGAATTCGCATAGTAGAGAGTCTATTAGGATAGATCCCACTGTTGAAGAACAATGGCTTCAACTTAGGAGACTGGAATAACTGTTCCATGTTGGCTCCTCACTGCTATATCACGAAGACAACCGGGAAGAACCATCACCTCGTCTCACAGTCATGGATTAAGGGGTTGGCACAGTCCACTATGTTGAACGTGATGAAGATCCTGCATTTTTTATGCCACCAGGAGGTTAACTCTTGTGTAAACTCCTCCTTTTGTGCTATCATGGAGGATATCTATGGCTCGACAGAAGTATTATTGTTGATCTAGTGATGATCCATCAGATCTCAGGCTTAAGAATGAAGGGTCTCAACCCTTAGTAGTTTTATCTAGGGAATTCCTTAGACCGATCTTTGGCACAACGCATCAATGAATCTTATGGAGAGGTAGAGAAAGGAAAGTGAGGTTACAAGGTAGCCTCTATACAGGATAGCATAGTGTGCCTTGCTTTCCAACTTCTAGCTGGAAAGCTCATGAGGAAGAACTGCCCCACACAGGTCACCGGGTTCGTGGTGGATCTCGCAAGAAAGTGTGTGGAGGGCATGTTGATGAACTGGGTGAACTACCTCGTCAACGAGATAGAGAAGGATTGTCGCAAAGCCTAGGACTTGGGATACGAATTCCATTATAGTTGGATGATCATTTTGATCACATTTGTCGCTTGGAAAATCCCTGAAGGGGCCACTTTTCCAGAGATCAAATCCTCGGAGCCGTTGGCTGCTCGGTTTTACACCCTGTGGTATACAAATGACATGATGAAGTAGTGGTAGTCCAATGCCATGTTTCATGCATATTACTAGCAGTTAAATGTCTCCATTGAATCATTTGCATGCATGACACTACGCACCCTACACTAGTATCGACCAATAAAAAAGTTCTACATTGATCCTCACTTCATCTACATCATTGCACACAGAGATGAGAACCAGGAAGAATTACAATCATACTACAAGCTGATGGATGACGATATGGAGCAAATAAAAAAGGAATGTCCAAAGGAATTTCTTGTACCTTTCGTCGATGCAGAGTTATCTGACACTGACACCATAGGAAGCCCCACAGTTACTCGAGTTGAGCATGTCAGAAAGTACAGTGGGATGAAGAAGAAGAAAAAGAAGGAGAAAGTCCAGGATATAGAGAGCGATGAGGAGGACAATGCTTCTAAAGATAATGGGTCTGGATCACCTGGAGGAGGAGAAGATGAAGCAGAAGGATAGGGAGGAGGAGAAGATGAAGCAGAAGGACAAGGGGAAGGCAAAGCTACCACCCCTCCACCTGAGGATCCCCCCGTATTGACAGTGACACCGCAGAAGAAACCCTTATCAAGAAAGAAGGCGTGCACTAATAAGCCCCAGTTGGAATCCACCTTCATGGATGATGACATCAGTCTGGTCCACGAAGCTATGGAGGATGCCTCTAAGGACATGTTGCAGATATATGGAGAGAAGCAGAAGGAGTTATACAGAAGAATTAAGAGATAATTGAAGGAAGTTCAAGAAGTTGTTCGCTTGGTTCATGCAATACCTACTACACCATCTGCACCTTCCTCATCATAGACTGTATAATTGGGGGATGAACCAACCCAGTTGAGAAAGTTGGCAGATGCAACAGAAGCTTGGCTCCAGAGAGATCAGGAGGAGAAGGAGAAGGCTATAGAAGCCTTGTAAAAGGAGAAAGATAAAGTCTTATCACACTTACAAGCCACATAGGACAGCGTAGCAGCCCAGGAAAGAGAGAAAGCAGAGCTTTAGGAGGAAAAATCCCAGCTACAAGGGGAAAAAGAGTAGTTGCTCATAGAGAAGGCTATGGTGAAAGAAGTAGTAAGTAAAGCATGTCACTCTCTTCTAGTCTTGGAACAGGAGGAGAAGGAGTTGGTTGAAGCTCAAATAGTGAAACACGCAGGGATCATCTAGCAGCTTCAAGCTAGGATAACAAAATTGGAGTCCCAAACACTACCGAGCACCCTACAGGATGTGCGCGACTAGAGGGAGAAGTCTGCCAAGAACATGATAGTAAGAATAACATCCCTTGCCTCATAATGTAAACAACTAAGTGATAGAAGTGCCCGGACATATGAACGCCTCGCCAAGGATCGAGGCCTTTGAAGCAGCATCGTCTAGACTTGAGTGACTCGAGACAAGTCACAGGTGAGTGTTGGGGGCCTATTGTCCCTCGACCAAGTTTTGGGGAAACTTTGGTAAGCTTTAAGCCACTTTTGGACTTCGACACGTTGGTCAAGGAAGGAGCGCCCAGGCGGAGCTGAGATCACGGATCTCACTAATTTTGAGGGTTAAGTGGACCCAATAAAGGTTCCTCTAGGGTTTTTGTAACGGGTTCATGGGATGTCAACCCATGGGTTTTTCCCATGTTTAGGCCTTATTGTAAGGGTTTGTATAATATAAATAAAGAAGAATGTACTGTAGAAGAAGGGGAAGTGAATATAGTTCTGTGTGAACAGAGTTGCGTTGTGAAAATGAATGTATGTGTGTTAAGGCTATGTGCTCGATAGAGAGTTGGCTATGTGCCTTGACCTAGTTTTGGAAGGAGGATCTGGTGCTTAGTGCACAGATCTCCTATCTGCTGTGAAGCTTGACTCCGTGGCTTAGTTTACATGAGTGAATGAATGTAAGATTTTGATGAATAATAAAGAGGTGAAGTGATTTGTGGACGTAGCCCCACACTGGGGTGACCCACGTATATCTAGTGTCTTTGGTTTGCTTTGTGATGTGTTATTTATGTTATGAATCTACTTAGTGCTTTGATGATGATGTATAATAGATAGGTATTTTGTTTCTTAAGTTCTTTACTTGTGTTAAGGGTAAATGAATGTTGGATCCAACTTATAATGCTAAGTGCTTAGGGTACATAATAATTCGTTGTTGTTGTGCCAATCTATCTTTGATTATGCTCTGCGATGTTGAGAAACTAATACATGTCATCTTCTAAGCGTTCAAAAAACATTCTGTGAAGTGTTAGTATCACAGATCTATGTCCTAGCCTAGTTATAGACTTCTGCATCTTGTAACCCCCCCTGCTTCTACCTCAGGTGAAAATTCGCCTGCTTCGCAAGTGTTTATGAGAGGGTCGGTAGTTGGGGTTTTGTTGGTGTGTTGTTAAGCATTGAACTCTGGGTCTGTCGCTGTGCCAACACCATTCCACCATGAAAAATGCCAAAATACACCATCAGAAAGATCTCCCAAGAGGTGTGCACTAGTTATTTCAGCCAATAACCCTTAAAGAGGGAGAAAATTTCAGACCAACACTTGTGCGTGATGAGTTATCAGAAAACATGAATTTAATTTTTGTGTATTTATAAACAAATTGACTTAATTAAGTTTTAGGTCAGAAAATCAAGATCGACCTGACCAATTTCTTACAAAAAATAAATATGGACAAAATAAAATCAATTTGCATTTAAAGACCCTTCTAAGGGTGTTGTCATGCCCTTCTAGGGTGACTTTGGACCTCCATCATGTAACATTGGGCACAAGAAGTGAAACGTTGGGCCAACAGAGGCCAAAATCCCTGCCTACACGTGGCAATAACCTCAGGACTGCCCCTAAGGTAACAACCACAAAAAGTAGATGACGTCTAGGACTGCATGGGTGAAATCTAAGGCCTCCAAAGAAAAATGTTCAGGTGGGAAGAGCATGAGCCCCTAAGTTTAGGTCCACCAAAGTGCCTCCAAAGGAAACATCCTTCTTCTTTGTTGCAGAAGCCCTCAATGTTTGTCCTATCCCTTGGCTGGGGTTTCAATGTCCATCTGTGGGATTTGAGCCCTCATGAATGTTCAAGCTAATCATCCCCTCATGCATACTTGTTCATAGGGAAAGGTCCTACAGAGACAACAAGTACACCCTCCAGGGGTCCATAAGTCACAAGGATCATAGCATGTAAATCAAATATAATAATTAAATCACTCGAACATGTTCATCAAAACCCCTTTGGGCCTTTAACCCCAAACAAATTCTCAAAGACGTTATGAAATTTGAAAAGTTTATATTTGGAGAGGGTCTCAGGGTGTCCTATTTAGTTAATTCCCCCTTAAGTTTGGGGTGTTTCCCAGGTGCAATCTGGTCCAAGTCATGCAAGTTTATGAGGTGGCATGGGGTAAATATTTGGGCATGTGGTGCATGTGATAATAGGGAAATATAGAGTCTTACCTATGGGCTCCTTTCTGGAGGGAAAGTTTCCCCATGTCATGGATGCAATTTTTTCCTATCCCATTCATTGGCATTTATTCTTAGATTTATTTCTTTTGATATTTTCTCTTGTGCTACAAGGGAATAGTTTAGGGCCACTGTCCTAGATTGGTGACCAGAGGTGATAGTGTCATCCAAAAATCAGTTGATGGAAATGAGAAGGTTGGATTGTGATGATACCCCATTTCTCTTGGATAAGAAACCAATAGCCATTACCCTAGCTTGGTGACCAGGTAGGTGGTAATGTCATACTGCTACATGTCCATGGTCATAATAGGTCAGCCCATGATGAGACATCCTATCCATCAACTAATATCTTCAGTGTTCATGTTATCTTATAGGTCTCCTTTTCTTACTGAGAATATTTTCACTTATTTCTTGAGGATCCCTAAGCGAAGAATATCAAAGGTTTCAAAATTATCTTTTAACTCTTGCCAGCTACTTTTACCCTCCGTTCCTTTAGCCCCTTCTTCCCATGAGGTAAGCTACAACCCTTTCTAGTATATCCAATCCTAACGCCCAAAATATGGGGATATGGAAGGAATAAATATGGAAAGTGGTAAGTATGGAGGGAATAAACAATGGCTCTTCAAACATCCACCCAGTAGAAACCCATCCTAAAGAGAAATCAACTTAATAAGGTACTGTGTCATGCTCCCAGGTTAAAAAAAGGAAAATAGCATAATTTCCAAGAAAATGTCATGAAATGAAGAAGGATTTAATACAACATGTTCAATTGCTTCAAATATTGGAGTGATACATACCATGATACCCAGACTCATTACCTCATGGAGCAAGACCTACTACCTCTTCAAGAATAGGCTAGGGTGATGGACGTTGTTGCTGGCGGTATGGGTTGGATTACTGAGAGGGGGGGGGGTGAATCAATAATAGTGCAATTATAATCCTTTTATTCCAAATTGATCCAAGTGTTATATCAATGTAGTATTATTATCCAATAATGAGCAATAAGAAATGAACAATCACACACATACACATTACACTAGTGTTTTACGTCGAAACCCAAATCGGGAGAAAACCACAAAATGATTTTTCTTATATGTCTTGAAGAATTGCATTCATTGGAAGCACCAACTTCCTTTGTTTTCCAGCTTCAACTGGAAGGAGTCTCCAACCCTCTAGTTTCTCAGGCTACAACCTGAGGGAAGCTCCAACTCCCCAATTCTCTGGCTACAACAAGAACAAGGGTACAACCCCCTATGTTCTCTGGCTACAACCGGAAGGTGGCTAAAACCATCTGTCCTTGCCCTGTCCTACCACCCTAAAGTAGAAGTAGTATGATGGAGCCACTATCAACCTGTCACTGTGAGATATACTACTATACAACTGTATCAACCTGTACCACTAACCTGTATCCAGTCTGTACAACTTCACTGTAATCAATCTGTACCTGAACTGAACATGTATCTACAAAATTACAACAGATACATGACCTGTAGTGATGCAACCTGCGTATGTATGTTCCCTGTCTGTATGCATCCCACATATGTATGCACCCTATCTATTATGCAGCCTGCGTATTCCTTCTGTAACTAGGGTTTCCTTTCACTTGAAAACTTCTAACCCTCTGTAACTTCTTTCACATAGATCTGTAACCTGTCACTGTATCCAGACTATAACTGTACCTTGTGCATGCATCCTCATACATAACCTCTACTCAAGGCAAGTATGTCTCTCTCTATTCATGTGCCATATAGGTATGTGTAATCATGAACAAGTATACTATCCCTCACATGATATTAGTCATCAACCCCTTTCTGATATTCAACTTCTCAATACATCAATAAATACAAGATCTCAACCATGTACCATAAAAACTCTTAGCCATATGCCAAGAGTATCGATGATAAATATACCAGCATTGTACTTTTATAGATCTGACTTATACAGAAGATCCCATGTAGCCACTAGTCTCTCTAGGGAGAATCCTCAAATCTCCATTGTCATTCCTCATGCATACATCAAAATCCAACTATTCATAGCAATAAGACATACCTTTTAAACCAATGGATGGATTTGATGTATCTGAGCACTCTAGACCTTCCTAGGAGCTTTATCTCAGAATCTAGAACCTCTACACCTTCATATTCTCAAGTTTCATGGATTTATCAACATGTACACACTCTATACACAGCCAACCCATGTACATACTCACCCTATACACAGACATCCCATGTACGCCTCATAAAATAGGGTTTTCTGTGAATCCAAGAATTTCACCATCAACCCTTCGTGCTACCTCAGACACTCGCTACTTCATATTTATCCACAAGTATTTACAAGAAGCTTTACACAAGAAAATAGATATACAATATGTGCGAGTGTGTTTTTATGAGTGAGCTTTGTATCTTATTTATATCTTCATGTAGCCTTACACTTTCCTTATTTGAGGGCTTCTTCATTTTAAATAATTTCTTTTTGCAAAGCACTTTGACTTTTGGGGGCTTCTATAAGAATCATGAGTGTTCTCCAACTTCATATGGTCATAACTCTTTAACCGTGAGGAGTTATGTGACGTTCCACATACCACTGAAAATGGAATGACAAGCATTATCCATATAGGATAGTTTCACTCAAAAATTCATTGTCCTTCATCCCATTATTCCTCAAATAAGCATGGGTTCTCTCACTCCGTAAAGCGTATTCCTGTGAGGGCTTTCACCATAA
>JASDQU010013797.1:327147-342757 GCA_032191745.1 Picea mariana | reverse complement strand
GAATGCAAGAAGGTTTGAAGAACATATATATTCAAGAAAGAAGTATGCCCACTCAGGAAATAGAGATATTAACTTCATAATCCTTGAGGTAACCTCAACAATGCAAAGCCACTGCGCTAGGGTAAGATAAGAATAAAAATGGAAAGAGGATGCCAAAAACAGTTAGAGGGACTCAGATAACAGGAAAGAAGGCAAGGAAACTCAATAAAAAGAAAGCTAAGCTGGAAAAGCTACAAGAAGATACAGAAACCACATGGAAGACTTTGCAGACTGGAACCTCGCAGGAGGCAGTGTTGAAAAGTCAACAAGAAACATGTGTCTAACTTACTTTTCCCTTAAATAAATTGGACAATAAATATTAATCTATTATCTCATTTATAACTGAGTGATTTGGCGTTGTAATAGAATTATAAGTGTACTTAAGTGAGTTAAGCTCAGTTGTACTAGTTGTAACTAAACTTTCACTCGTGAGAGTTTAGTGAATTAATTATTAATTAATTCAAAATCAGTGAACTCACGTGCAACTAAAGATTCACCATGGTTAACTACATGCATGTCAGATCTAGTGGAGACCGAATTGAGATAACAGGTGAAAGGGACAGTTTGGTTATCAGTTGTGATTTGAGTGAAGTGCACTCATGCAATCACACATGCAGTGGATATGCTCATGATCATGTGCAAACTAGGTAATTCGAATTCATTGTGAGAATTTTAATTGTAGGGATTGTGCAGAGGAGGCAAGTTGTCTGGACACAGAAATTGGCACATGTATTTGTTGAGTTTTATATGATAGTGTGAGATGATTGTATTATACTGAGAGCTCTTGGATTAGAGTTTTGTATGAGATTGTTTCATGATCCATGATATACATAATATATGATAGTGGGGTTTTTAGCTTTACGCTTTCTCGGTAAAACTTTTGTGTTATGTGTTCTTGATATTTCACTTTGTGATCATGGTTTAAATTTCTGCAAGAATATTAGTAGAAGTGATTATGTGTTTAACAGTGGCATATAATTTTTAGATTAGGAGAATCGTAGGAAATACTTAATTTGTATTGAAAATTATACATGGTATCAGAGCCACGGAGCCACAGAAGTCAGGTGCGAAAATAATAGTATTTTCACAGGTCCCATCTGTAGCAGGGTGCGAACCTTAGTACTGAAAACTATGCACATTTCTAGGAGCATAAATTCTCGCACCCTACTCAAAGGAGAGGTGTGAACTTCATCAAGATTCTCACAAGCTTCTTAAAGGAGAGGTGTGAACCTCTCTCACTCCACTGTGCATTACAGTGCAAACTTCCTTGTGATTTTCGTAGGCTGTACACTGGTAGGGTGCAAACTTCATCCAAGCGTTCACAGGCTAGATACTGGCAGGGTGAGAAAATCCCTCAGGATACTCTCAAGTGGGGTGCGAACCTCTCAGGGCAAGAGGAATTGTAGCAGTTGAGTTTTTGTGTTTGGATAACATTCGAATTTGCAGAAGGACTTTTCTTGGTGCGACAGTTGATTCAAGATCAAAATGTCTTTCAATGTCTTGAGGTTGGAGTATGCACTTGAGGGAAGCTCAAACTACATTGCTTGGAAGGATAGGATGGAGGCAGTACTCAAAGACAATGGCTTGAAGGAATAAATTGACAAATATGTTCCTAAGCCGGATGTGACAGACACTGCAAATCTTGATGCATGGAAAAAGAAACTGGCAAAGCCAAGGAGGATTTTGTTGAAGGGAGTACGAGACCACATTGTCTCAAGTCTCTATGGGAAAACAACACCACATGCAATGTGGAAGGCTTTGACGGATCTGCTCCATAACAGTAGCGACCATAGGAAATTGGCACTCAAAGATAAACTCCGGAAGATCAAGATGGAGAAGGGCAACACCATTCCAAAATATCTCACAAAGTTTGTCCAATGTCAGGATGAGCTTGGAAGTGTGGGAATAATAGTTGCTACTGATGATTTGGTGAGATTATCTCTCCTAGGACTTCCCAATAGTTGGCACAGTTACCAAGACTCTATCAATGGAAGGGAAACATTGCCATATTGGGAACGACTATGGTCGGATCTAGTGCAAGAGGTGTTCAGGCGGAACACTAGAGATGGATCTTCATCAAAGCGTGATGATGAAGAGGATTGTGCTTTCCAAGGCAAGGAAAGGGAAAGGGAAGAAATTCCATTCAAAATCTCAGTCTAAAGTCAAGAAGTTGGATTTTTCCAAAGTGAAGTGTTTTAACTATCACAAACATGGGCATCTCGCTACTAATTATCCACAGAAGAGGAAGAACAAGACGGTTGTTGGAGCTGCAACTGATGAGGCTCTTGTCTTGCAATTTGAACTTGACTTCTCTTTGATCACATGCATGGCTTCAAGTGCATCAGGATCGGTGTGGTATTTGGATAGTGGCGCTTCCTACCACATGACGGGAGATAAAGAGTCTTTCAGTGACTTGGAGGAGAAAGATCTTAGAATGCATATAGATATGGGAGATGATGGACAATACAGTGCGACTGGTATTGGTACCATTACCTTTCAAAGGGATTCAGGTAAACCATTTCAATTGAAAAATGTTATGCATGTTCCAGGTCTGAAGAAAAACTTGGTCTCAGTCGCAATGTTGGAGGACAGAGGCTATGACATTGTTTTCAGTGATGGAAAAGTGTTCCTGCAACATAAAGCAATGGTTCAAGTCAAGAAGATAGGGATTTGAGTTAAGAATATATACATGCTTGGAGGTAGATGGATGCGGTGCCATGGTGGGAAAGGCATAAAAAGTGGTGAGCTGGGATGAGGGTGAATTATGGCATAGGTGATTGGGCCATCTTCATCATGGAGCCTTGAAGATCATGCAACAAATATCTACTAGAATTCCAAGGGGAACACTTGCTTAGTTAGATCAGTGCAAGGGGTGCACCCCGGGGAAGTATGTAAAGTCCTTCTTTCATGAAAAGGATAACCATGCTTCGATGATCCTAGAGAGAATTCACATAGATGTGTGTGGACCATTCTCGGTTGCTTAAACAACAAAACATAGGTATTATTTTATTTTTTTGATGACTTTTCTCGTAAATGATGGATATTCTTCAAGCAAAAGAAGGATCAAACATTCTCAAAGTTCTGTGAGTTTAAAGCATTGGTGGAGAAAGAGTCGGGGAAGCAAGTGAAGGCTCTAAGGAGCAATAATGGTGGAGAGTACATCTCTAACGAATTCAAAGACTTATGCAGTAGAGAAGGAATTCGAAGAGAACTTATAGTGCCTCATAACCCACAAAAAAATGGGGTCGTGGAGAGAAAGAACAGAACGATCGTGGGTGCAACATGAGAGATGTTTCATGATCAGGGCCTACCAATGCATTTGTGGGTAAAAGCATGCAATACTGTGGTTTATGTGCAAAACCGTTGTCCTCATAGAATACTTGGCATGAGTACACCTGAAGAAGCTTTCACTGTTAAGAAACCTGATGTTTCTCATTTTAAAATTTTTAGCTCATCTTTTTATGTGCATGTTACTAAGGATTCCACGAAGAAGCTGGAACTGACTGCTGAAGTTGGGATATTTGTGGGGTACATAGAAACACGTCATAATTATCGTGTGTATTTTTCGAACAGTAAGATGATTTTTATACGACGGGATATAAAATTTGATGAGGGGAAAGCCATACGGTTTTTTCTTGAGAGGGAGCTAGACTTGCATGCAAAAGAGGAACTGCTGGTTCCCAAAGATGAGTCTCAAGATGTGGATCAGCCACATGAGGAGGTTCATGGAGTGGAGGAAACCACTCAAGAAGATCCATCCAACATAAATGGAAGAAAGCACATCATGGAAGATGACAGATTGAGACTAGATGCTGCATAGAATGTAGGAGCCCCTACTTCACAGTGCAGACATAGACAGTCTCATGATCGATTTGTTGGATACATGGATCTCATGAGAAAATGTATTGTGACTGAACCATATTCCTTTAAGGAAGCAGTGCAGGATCCCACTTGGGTTGATGCTATGGTAGAGGAGTATGACTCCATTGTCAAAAACAGTGCATGGGAAATTTTCCCAAGACCGGTCGACAAATCAGTGGTGGAGGGTAAGCTTTTAATCATTTTTCTTTATGTTGATGATTTCATACTGACTGGTGATGAGCATCTGATACACTCATGCAAGGATGACCTTGCAAAGGAGTTCAAGATGAAGGATTTGGGCCTTCTTCATTATTTCCTTGGATTGGAAATATGGCAGTGAGATGGTGAACTCTTTGTGTCTCAAGGAAAGTATGCAAGGGAGATACTGGGTAATTTTCACATGGATGGCTACAAACCCATGGATACTCCTCTTCCCAGAAACTGGAGGAAAGAGGATGCTACTTCTGGAGAGGTAGTGTATGCTACTGTCTATCGACAGTTAGTGGGTTCGCTAATGTATTTAGTGAATACGAGACTGAACATTTGCTATGCAGTTAACCAGCTAAGTCAAGCGATGGTTAAACCTAACAAACTCTTTTGGAAGGAAGGTAAGTATATCCTAAGATATCTGAAGGGCACATCTGAGTATGGATTATGGTATAGACAGATGGATGAGGTGAAGTTGCATGGCTTCATGAATGCAGATTGGGCGAGCAACCCAACGGACAGAAAGAGCACATCAGGGGGGATCTTTAGTATCGGATCTACAGTTGTTTCTTGGTACAGCTGGAAACAAAGATCCGTGGCACTTAGTTCAACGGAAGTGAAATACATGGAAATGAGTCAAGATGCATGTGAGGCTATCTGGATGAGAAGGATCTTGGTTGGTTTGTTTGGTTCTTGTTTAGATCTGACAATGATTTATTGCGATAATCAGAGTTGCATTAAAATCTCGATTAATCCTGTGTTTCATGATAAATCTAAGAATATAGATATCCGGTATCATCATCTCAAATATTGTGTGCAGCGGAAGATCATATTGCTTCAATACATTCCTATGGAAGATCACGATGCAAACATTCTGACGAAGGTGCTCACCAAGAGAAAATTCGAATATCATAGAGACAGGATTGGGGTGAAGGATAATCCCTTTCTTGTTGAGAGGGAGTGTTGAAAATTCAACAAGAAACATGTGTCTAATTTACTTTTCTCTTAAATAAATTGGACAATAAATATTAATCTATTATCTCATTTATAACCAAGTGATTTGGTGTTGTAACGGAATTATAAGTGTAGTTAAGTGAGTTAAGCTCATTTGTACTAGTTGTAACTAAACTTGCACTAGTGAGAGTTCAGTGAATTAATTATTAATTAATTCAAAATCAATGAACTCAGATGCAACTGAAGATTCATCACGGTTAGCTACATGCATGTCAGATCCAATGGAGACCCAGTTGAGATAACAGGTGAAAGGGACAGTTTGGCTATTAGTTGTGATTTGAGTGAAGTAAACTCATGTAATCACACATGCAGTGGATATGATCATGAGCATGTGAAAACTAGGTAATTCGAATTCATCGTGAGAATTCTAATTGCAGGGATTGTGCAGAGGAGGCAGGCTTTCTGGACACAGAAGTTGGCACATGTATTTGCTGAGTTTTGTATGACAGTGTGAGACAATTGTATTGTATTGAGAGCTCTTGGATTAGAGTTTTGTATGAGATTGTTTCATGATCCATGATATACATAATATATGATAGTGGGGTTTTTAGCTTTACGCTTTCCTGGTAAAACTTTTGTGTTATGTGTTCTTGATGTTTCACTTTGTGATCATGGTTTAAATTTCTGCAAGAATATTAGTAGAAGCTATTATGTATTTAACAGTGGCATATAATTGTTAGATCAGGAGAATTGCAGGAAATATTTAATTTGTATTGAAAATTCTACAGGCAAGTTCACAGGATTTGAACCTCGCTGGAAAAGTAGGTCCGCGCAGGATTGGACTTCGCCCTGGCAAAGTTAGATGACCATTGGAGGCACCCTGACCATTAGAATGATGCTCGAGAATGGTTAGAAAACACATTTATGGGATTATGGACCATTTTTGGATGTTGAGACCATGCCATAATAGACATATTTACATTGATGGAAGAATTTCCTGGCCGTTGGAAGATCTGTCACGATACCCCACTTATTTAACTCGTCGGGCATTGCGTTGGGACCACGTTTTGCTACCTGTGATTGAATGAGCTAATTAGAGAATTGTCCAAGTATCCAGCTGTATTATCTGGAATTAGACCCCGCTTGTCTGTTTGTCTACCCCGCCTGTCCATTTGACTACCCTGCCTGTCTATTTAAAGCTATAATGTCGGGCGAACCTAGTGAATTGGAGAAGCATGTCGAGGAATTTATTAAGAAGTTAATGGTCGAAAAAATGATATTTGAAGGTATCCAGGTGTCATCGACTAGGGGACTGAAGGCTTCCCCTTCGATTGGATGTCGTTCCGACCGTGTCAACCTCATAACTGAAAAACAAAGTAAGCACCACGGTGATCTAACTAATGCGAAGAAGATCTCGTCGATCCTACCTAAATACATCCCACCTTTGGCTAGCATTGTTAACTACAACAGTATCCCTTGTGACTTTGAGTACTCTATTTTTACTGCATACATTCGAGAGGAATTTGTATACTAGAGAGTCAGTTAGGACAGATCCCGCTGTTGAAGAACAATGGCTTCAACTTAGGAGACTGGAATAACTATTCCGTGTTGGTTCCTCACCGCTATCTCATGAAGACAACCGGGAAGAATCCTCACCTCGTCTCACAGTCATGGATTAAGGGGTTGGCACAGTCCACTATGTTGAATGTGATGAAGATCCTGCATTTTTCACGCCACCAAGAGGTTAACTCTTGTGTAAACTCCTCCTTTTGTCCTATCATGGAGGATATCTATGGCTTGACAAAAATATTATTGTTGATCCAACGATGATCCATCATATCACATGCTTAAGCATGAAGGGTCCTGACCCTTAGTAGTTTTATCCAGGGAATTCCTCAGACCGATCTTTGGCACAAGGCATCAATGAATCTTATGGAGAGGTAGAGAAAGGAAAGTGAGGTTACAAGGTAGCCTCTATATAGGATAGCATAGTGTGCCTTGCTTTCCAACTTCTAGCTAGAAATCTCGTGAGGAAGAACTACCCCACACAAGTCATCGGGTTCGTGGTGGACCTCATAGGAAAGTGTGTGGAGGGCATGTTGATGAACTGGGTGAACTACCTCATCAACGAGATAGAGAAGGATTGTCGCGAAGCTTAGGACTTGGGATACGAATTCCATTATAGTTGGATGATCATTTTGATCACATTTATCACTTGGAAAATTTCTGAAGGGGCCACTTTTCCAGAGATCAAATCCTCAGAGCCGTTGGCTGCTCGGTTTTCCACCCTATGGTATATGAATGACATGATGAAGTAGTGGTAGTCCAATGCCATGTTTCATGCATATTACCAGCAGTTAAATGTCTCCATTGAATCATTTGCATGCATGTCACTATGCACCCTACACCAGTACCGACCAATAGCAAAGTTCTACGTTGATCTTCACTTCATCTACATCATTGCGCACAGAGATGAGAACCAGGAAGAATTACAATCATACTACAAGCTGATAGATGACGATATGGAGTAGATCACAAAGGAATGTCCAAAGGAATTTCTTGTACCTTCTGTTGATGCAGAGTTATCCGACACTGACACCATAGGAAGCCCCATAGTTACTCGAGTTGATCATGTCATATAGTACAATGGGACGAAGAAGAAGAAAAAGAAGGAGGAAGTCTAGGATATAGAGAGCGATGAGGAGGAAAACGCTTCTAAAGATAATGGGTTTGGATCGCTTGGAGGAGAAGAATATGAAGCAGAAGGATAGGGAGGAGGAGAAGATGAAGCAGAAGGACAAGGGGAAGGCAAAGCTACCACCCCTCCACCTGAGGATCCCCCCGTATTGACAGTGACACCATAGAAGAGGAAGGTTTCTCCGAATAAACCCTTATCAAGGAAGAAGACGTGTACTAATAAGCCCCAGTTGGAATCCACCCTCACGGATGATGACATCAGTCTAGTCCATGAAGCTATGGAGGATGCCTCTGAGGACATGTTGCAGATATATGGAGAGAAGCAGGAGGAGTTATACAGAAGAATTGAGAGATAATTGAAGGAAGTTCAACAAGTTGTTCACTTGTTCCATGCAATACCTACTACACCATCTGCACCTTCCTCATCATAGACTGTAGAATTGGGGGATGAACCAACCCAGTTGAGAAGGCTGGCGGATGCAACAGAAGCTCAGCTCTAGAGAGATTAGGAGGAGAAGGAGAAGGCTACAGAAGCCTTGGAAAAGGAGAAAGATAAATTCTTATCACAATTATGAGCCACATAGGACAGCGTAGCAGCCCAGGAAAGAGAGAAAGCAGAGCTTTAGGAGGAAAAATCCCAACTACAAGGGGGAAAAGAGTAGTTGCTTTCAGAGAAGGCTATGGTGAAAGAAGTGGTAAGTAAAACATGTCACTCTGTGCTAGGCTTGGAACAGGAGGAGAAGGAGTTGGTTGAAGCTCAAATAGTGAAACACGCAGAGATCATCTAGCAACTTCAAGCTAGGATAACAAAATTGGAGGCCCAAACACTACTGAGCACCCTACAGGATGTGCGCGACCAGAGGGAGGAGTCTGCCAAGAAAATGATAGTAAGAATAAGAGCCCTCACCTCATAATGTAAACAACTAAGTGATAAAAGTTCCCAGACATATGAACGCCTCACCAAGGATCCATAACTAAGGAAGCTGGAAGTGCAGTTACAGGAGGCATAGATGAAGTTGCTCACCGTAGTGGAAAGAATGAAGAGATTGCAGGAGCAGCGCACAGTACAACAATAGATCACTTCCCTCCAAGGTAAGGTAATGGAAGTCAAGTAGAAGCTACAACCTGTGCAAGATGATGCTTGCAAGGTGTTTGAAGAGATTGATGGATAGGGCTTACAACTAGATCAAGTGGTTGCAACAGTAGAACAATGCCTGGAAGGGTTTATTACAGAGAAGATGATCTAGGAGCTCACTGAGCAGGAGGATCAGGCGAAGAAGCAAGTTGAGGCAGATCAAGTTAATCTCGAGGCCTTTGAAGCAACATCGTCCAGACTTGAGTGACTCGAGACAAGTCACAGGTGAGTGTTGGGGGCCTGTTGTCCCTCGACCAAGTTTTGGGGAAACTTTGGTTAGCTTTAAGCCACTTTTGGACTTCGACACGTTGGTCGAGAAAGGAGTGCCCAGGCAGAGCTGAGATCACAGATCTCACCAATTTTGAGGGTTAAGTGGACCCAATAAAGGTTCCTCTAGGGTTTTTGTAACAGGTTTATGGGATGTCGGCCCATGGGGTTTTCCCATGTTTAGGCCTTATTGTAAGGGTTTGTATAATATAAATAAAGAAGAATGTATTGTAGAAGAAGGGGAAGTGAATATAGTTATGTGTGAACAGAGTTGCGTTGTGAAAATGAATGTATGTGTGTTAAGGCTATGTGCTCGATAGAGAGTTGGCTATGTGCCTTGACCTAGTTTTGGAAGGAGGATCTGGTGCTTAGTGCGCAGATATCCTATCTGCTGCAAAGCTTGACTCCGTGGATTAGTTTACATGAGTGAATGAATGTAAGATTTTGATGAATAATAAAGAGGTGAAGTGATTTGTGGACGTAGCCCCACACTGGGGTGAACCACATATATCTAGTGTCTCCAGTTTGCTTTGTGATGTGTTATTTATGTTATGAATTTGCCGAGTGCTTTGATGATGATGTATAATAGATAGGTATTTTGTTTCTTAATTTCTTTACTTGTGTTAAGGGTAAATGAATGTTGGATCTAACTTATAATGCTAAGTTCTTAGGGTACATAATCATTCGTTGTTACTGCGCCAATGTATCTTTGATTATGCTCTGCGATGTTGAGAAACTAATACATGTCACCTTCTAAGCGTTCAAAAAAAATTATGTGAAGTGTTAGTATCACAGATCTGTGTCCTAGCCTAGTTATAGACTTCTGCATCTTGTAACCCCCCCTGCTTCTACCTCAAGTGAAAATTCACCTGCTTCGCAAGTGTTTATGAAAGGGCCGGTAGTCGGGGTTTTGTTGGTGTGTTGTTAAGCATTGAACCCTGGGTCTACCCCTGTGCCAACACCATTCCACCATGAAAAATGCCAAAATACACCATCATAAAGATCTCCCAAGAGGTGTGCACTAGTTATTTCAACAAATAACCCTTAAAGAGGGAGAAAATTTTAGACCAACACTTGTGTGTGATGAGTTATCAGAAAACATGAATTTAATTTTTGTTTATTTATAAAAAAATTGACCTTAATTAAGTTTTAGGTCAGAAAATCAAGGTCGGCCTGGCCAATTTCTTACAAAAATTAAATCTGGACAATATAAAATCAATTTGCATTTAAAGACCCTTCTAAGGGTGATGTCATGCCCTTCTAGGGTGACTTTGGACCTCTATCATGTAACATTGGGCACAAGAAGTGAAACGTTGGGCCAACAAAGGCAAAAATCCCTGCCTACACGTGCCAATAACCTCAGGACTGCCCCTAAGGTGACAACCACAAAAAGTAGATGACATCTAGGGCTGCATGGGTGACATCTAAGGCCTCCAAAGAAAAATGTTTAGGTGGGAATAGCATGAGCCCCTAAGTTTAGGTCCACCAAAGTGCCTCGAAAGGAAACATCCTTCTTCTCCATGGCAGAAGCCCTCAATATTTGTCCTACCCCCTGGCTCGGGTTTCAATGTCCATCTGTGGGCTTTGAGCCCTCATGAATGTTCAAGCTAATCATCCCCTCATGCACACTTGTTCATCGGGAAAGGTCTTGCAGAGACAACAAGTACGCTCTCCAGGGGTCCATAAGTCACAATGATCATAGCATGTAAATCAAATCTAATAATTAAATCACTCGAACAAGTGCATCAAAACCCCCTTGGGCCTTTAACCCCAAACAAATTCTCAAAGACGTTATGCAATTTGAAAAGTTTATATTTGGAGAGGGTCTCAGGGTGTCCTATTCGGTTAATTTTCCCTTAAGTTTGGGGTGTTTCCTAGGTGGAATCTGGTCCAAGTCATGCAAGTTTATGAGGTGGCATGGGGTAAATATTTGGGCATGTGGTGCATGTGATAATAGGGAAATGTAGAGTCTTACCTATAGGCTCCTTTGTGGAGGGAAAGTTTCACCTTGTCATGGATGCAATTGTTTCCTAGCCCATTCATTGGCATTTATTCTTAGATTTATTTCTTTTGATATTTTCTCTTGTGCTACAAGGGAATAGTTTAGGGCCACTGTCCTGGATTGGTGACTAGAGGTGATAGTGTCATCCAAAAATCAGTTGATGGAAATGAGAAGGTTGGATTGTGATGATACCCCATTTCTCTTGGATAAGAAACCAATAGCCATTACCCTAGCTTGGTGACCAGGTAGGTGGTAATGTCATTGTTGAAACAGATCTTAAAATCTTTAATCCTTAAGGCCTAGATTTTTATTTTTTGTGTTTTTCGGGTTTCGTCTTTCTTAAAATAAGAATTTCGTCATTTCTAAATTCGTGACGCCTTTTTATCATTTATTTTTTTGAATAAATACGGGAAAAGTTTACAAAAATATAAGTTTCCCAACGCTCTTTGAAAAATTATTTAAGTGGGCTGTAATTCAAAATTTGTGATTTTTAAATTTAAACGTGAAAGAAATCGGGATTCGCGGTTTTCTGTAAACAAATGCTCGATGCTAATTGATCACAAAACTCCGATCCCCGATTTCTCGATACGTTTAAGTCCTAATTAAAACACAAATTAATTAATTCTCTTTTAAGAAAATTTAAGAGTTAATATAATTACGTCGCGATTTTGGGATTCACGGTTTTGTAAGAACACATCTCTTGTCATCATATTTCCCGAAATCCCGATTTCCAAAATATCGATTCATAATTCACGTTAAAACTAAACTAATTCTGTTTTGGCCTTAATCTTGATTACTTAGTTAATTAAGATAAGTTAAGTCATGTTTAAAAGAAATAGGCCATCGCAATTTCGGGATTTCGGGATTCGCGATTCTGTAAGAGCACGTCTCATGTCATCAGGTTTCCCGAAATCCCGATTTCTGGAATTCTGATAAACGAAATCCTGAAAGGGTCTAATCTCGATTAATTAACATACTAAAAACGTTTAAATCTTAAATAAAACATCTCTATTTCGCAATTTCGCGATTTCAGCGATCGAGTTTCTTCGACGACATACGTTTCGGCATCACAACTTCCGAAACCCCAAAAAGAGATGTTTTCAGATTTAATCCCTACTTAACACTAATAAATCCTCTTTCCAAAACAGGTTTAAAGTTAATCTTTCTTTAAGTGTACATTAATTCTTCTTTTTCAATTAAGTAAGTTTCTCGTTTTATTTGAAAAGCCGAGAGCGTCTAAGTACGGACATTAAATGCATATCTCCAAAAATATCTTTTGCATTAAGAGCTTTAACTTCATGACAGATGTACAAATCTCATTATTTTTGTGATATTTTCAAAATAAAGGTTCGAGCGTCTGTATTTTCATTTTAAAGCTAAGCTCATTCATCCACTTTCTGTGACAGGTTCTCAAGTCAAACGCAGAGCTATGGCACCTAAAAAAGCACCGAAGAAAAACGAAGACCCATAGGAAGGTGATATTATCTCGGATACTACTCCACACGCCATACACTCCATCAAAGCATGGGCTCAAATCTCTGAATTGTTGGAGGATGAGTTAAAGTATGCAGACCCTGATATTGAAAATCATCTATGGGGCATTGCTGAGTCTGAACTTCATAAGGTTGTTGCGCGTCCAATGCTGGTGGCATATACTGAGATGGTCGGCTGGGCTCTGGATAAGGTAGATATCCCAACAAGGAGTATTCAGAACGAGCAAGGAGCTATCGTCGACTCATTTCGGCCTGAGCACATTCAAGTAATGTATAAACTATCGCCGAATTATAAACACACCTTTAATGCTGAATTTTTAGGTGAATTTCAGAGAAAAGAATGTATTGAGGTAGACCAGACATACCCCGACATGATTAAAGGATGGGCGAGGTCTGAAGCAAAGTTTAGGGCTGATTCTCATGGGATTTATGCTACAGCTTCCTTAAACGAATATATGGTTTATGTAGCCATGATGTTATGCAGAATTTTCGGGAGAAAAGATCCCTGTCACTTTCATGCAGGCTGGGTACCCTTCTTAGAGGAAGTTTCAGAAGGTAATAGTTTTAACTGGCATAAAATTTTATCGGATAACCTGACACAAGAAATTTTAAATTACAAAGCAGCCAAGTCAAAAGGACAACCAGTGTCTTTTTATATGTCTGCATATATTATGGATGCAATCTATTTTATGACCCCCTTTCCATTAATGAATTGGAGTTGGAGTATCTCATGTCCAAAACCCATTCATGAATACCACTCATCCCTTTGGGAGGAAAAAGCTAAAGACGTTGTTTACGATGTTTGTCATTTTGTCATTATTCCTATGCACAAATTATTTTTTGGATGCGAACGCCCTCGCATTTATGATGCAGTCATAGAAAGTCTTAAATCGGTTGTCAACTGGTTTATTGAGGAAAATTTTTCCTATATTAGGGTTTATGGCTGTTCTATTCCTCCTCATGCACTCCCGAAATTATTACCAGACATATTGGTATGCAGAGAAGTAGCTCATCAGTTAGCCAAGGGTGGTATTGGGTTGGAATTAAAAGCACTTCAGAAAAAAGCATGACCATCTTTCCCTGTTCTTGTCGGGAAATTTCCTTTATCAAATTTAGGTCATTCTAAGGTAGAGGCCGATTCATTGGAAGAAGTGAAGCTAGTAAATATTGAGCACAGAAAATATGACCCCTACCAAATAATAAGTAAGCATTACATATATTGTAATTTAAAAGCATATGAACATGAAGTCTCTGTTTATGATGATATTTTTAAAGATGTTAAGTCTTACGAAGAAGTGTTGAACAGATTCCAGGCCTTTCCACCTGACTCACAGGCTGGGTTTGCATCTTTTCAAAGCCATAGGTGAAGCTACCTGCCTAAGATTTTACAGGGTGAAATTTCGACCCCATCGCCAGAACAGGAAGAAACCCCTCCAGGGTTTGAAACTAATACTCAGGGTAAAACAAATGAAAAAGGTAAGTTGAAGGATACTGAGATACCTTCCCAAAATGTGGAGGGTTCTCAAACAAAAGAATCGGGAATGGATAAGGGAAAAGAGCCAGAAAAAAATCCAGAAATCATGAAGAATGTTCCAGAAAAAATAGGAGGAACGACTTCAACAGAACTTGGCAGTCCTATCATATCTTTAACTCCATTACAGTCGAATTTCGAAATCCCCCATGAAGGAGTTTTATATGTCAGTCATTTAGAGCCAATTTCAAGAGATGAAATCCCCCCATTTGATTACTTTTTCAGTAAAAAGTGAAGAGCAGTCTTGAAACAGGAAATTCATCCAAGAGGAGAAGGAACGATTAAAAAGCATAGAGTTATTATAGATGGAAAGAATCTCAAGGATGGAGATTTTTCTACAGAATTAGCAAGTACAATGGGTGCAATAGCATCAACAAACATGTATTATGTAGGCAATTTAACAACTCTGCTTGAACAGAAGGACCAAACAATAATCCAGTTGCAAGACAAACTAAAAGAAAATGAAAGAAATATTAGTTGGGGAATACAGAAGGGTCTAGAACAAGCTAGACTTAAAGATATGCAAGAAATCCAAAAATTAAATAAAGACTTGGATGAGGAAAAACACTTAATACAGGTCACATAGGAACAAGTTCGAAAGATGGGAGAAGAAGTTAAAAATTTGCAAGATAAGATTATTTCTATTGCTAACCAGATAGTTGAACTTGAAAATTTCAGGACACAGGCATCGGAGACATATGTAAGAATAGAGGAGGAACAACAAAAAGTGTTCTTGAATCTGGAAATAATCCAAAATTATTTTCAGGAATCAAATAAGTCTTTGGAAAATGTGTTCCAGAAAGAAAGAGAGGCGAAAGCAGCTAGGACAACTTTTCAGAAAGCAGTGGCTTTCTCATCAAAGGAAGAAATTGGAAAGACTCAGAAATTATTTATCTCTGAACAGGTTAAAGGGGATATAATGATTAAAGTATGAGAAACAAAGATGGACGAATATAAGTGAATCACAAAAGAAGTTAATAAATATTTCCAAGGAATCTTCGATCTCTTTGAAAAAGATTCATTAAATATCAGAACAGATGGTTGTTCTGGATTGTTAGGTGAAGTCAATATTGCCAAGCACTAGCTGAAGTTTAGAGAAGAGTTGGAAGAAAAGAAAGCAGAGATTTCAAACATAAAATTGATCAACATCACAGAGATCAACAAGTGGATGTTGACTTCAAGTTTAAAGTTGAAAACTGTTAAATTCACAAAAAGAATGATAGAAAATCAGTTTCCAGAATTACAGAGGAGATTTTTCTCATTTGAAGCAAATGAGATACCCGAAGCTCCCAGGATCTTAGTAAATTTCTTGGGAAAATGTGTACAGTGTGTTGATGCAGAAAAAGGAAATTCGTCAACGCAAGCTTAAAACCTTTTTTAAATGTTTTTATTATTAGAAATTAAAAAGAAATTGTAAATGATTG
>JASDQU010013797.1:285168-309694 GCA_032191745.1 Picea mariana | reverse complement strand
CTCATACTATAGTGAATGTCTTAAGTTTGTCTCAAAGCAAGCCAAGGTATGGAACTATTTGAAAAGGTTGATTCTGTAGCTCATTGTAATTATCAAGATTCTAATGGGGGTCCTTTAAATTTTGTAAAAATTTAGGGGGAGTTGTTGGGGCCCAACAGGAGGCAAGTTGCAACTCACAATAAAACTCAAAATGAGACTCAGATGGACAAACCATCAGTTGAATTGGATTCAGAGCACCGAGTTTCATCTAGTGGGGCCCCTTTTCTATCACTTCGTCGACCGAAAAGCTGCTTGTTGGAGTATCTCCAGTACTAGGGTTTTGTTCAATGAGGCATAGTGCAATTTCTGAAGAGGAGGTTGATTTTCAAGAAGATTGTGTTAGGAATTTGTTGGTAGTCTAGTCGCATGGGCCTTGGAAAAATAGACTTTTGGGAGCTTAATAAACTCTTTTATGCTTCTTGGTTTGGATTTTATGCCCCCGAACCAAATTAGCCACATGTCCTTGAATGGCTTGAGGACGCAAGTTGCAACTCATGATAAAACTCAAACCAAGACTCAGATGGAGGAACCGTCAGTTGGATTGGATCCGAAGCACCAGGTTTCAGCTAGTGGGGCCTCTCTGCTATCATTTCATTGACTGAAAAACCATTTGTTGGAGTATCTCCGGCACTAGGGTTTTTCTGAATGAGGCATAGTGCAATTTCTGAAGAGGAGGTCGATTTTCAAGAACAATGTGTAGGGAATTTACAGGTAGTGTAGTCACGTGGGACTTGGAAAAACATACTTGCAGGAGATTACACATCTCTATTATGCTGCTCAGTTTGGATTTTATGCCCCCAAACCAAATTGGCCACATGTCCTTGGATGACTTGACGAGGTGAGTTGCAACTCATGATAAAACTCAAACTAAGACTCATATGGATGAATCTTCAGTTGCATTGGATCCAAAGCACCGAGTTTCAACTAGTGGGGACCCTCTGCTATCATTCCATCTACCAAAAAACCATTTGTTGGAGTATCTCCAACACTAGGGTTTTTCTCAATGAGGCATAGTGCAATTTCTGAATTGGAGGTCGATTTTAAAGAACACCGTGTTGGGAATTTGTGGGTAGTGTAGTTGCATGGACCTTGGCCAAACAGACTTGCGAGAGCTTATGAAGCTTCGTTATGCTGCTTGGTTTGTATTTTATGGCCCCAGACCAAATTGAAAACATGTCCCCAAATGACTTGAGGAGTCCAGTTGCAACTTGCGATACAACTCAAACCACACCTTAGATGGATAAACAGACAATTGCATTGGATTCAAAGCACCAGGTTCCGGTATCTCCAACACTAGGGTTTTACTCAGTGCTTATTATATATGTTTGACAATTTAACACCTTGTTAGGCTAGACATGGCATGGCAAGTGAAGGAATGGCAAGGAAATGCAAGTGAAGGCATGGAAAGTGAAGGCATGGCAAGTGAAGGCATGGCAAAACATTGCATGGCATGACAAGTGAAGGAATGGAATGAAAATGCATGGAAATGCATAGAAATGCAAGGCATGGCAAGGAGAGTGAAGGCGGGGCAAGGCAAGGCAAGGCAAGGCATGGAAAGTGAAGGCATGGAATGACATAACAAGGCATGGAATGGAAAGGAAAGTGAAGGCATGGCATGGAAAGGCATGACAAGGCAAGGCATGGAAAGGAAAATGAAGGTAAGGCAAGGCAAGGCATGGCAAGGAAAGGAAAGACAAGGCAAGCGAAGTAAAGACAAGGCAAGGCAAGGAAAGTGAAGGAAATTCAAGGCATGACAAGTGAAGGCAAGGGATGGAAAGGCATGGCAAGTGAAGAAAAGGAATGAAAAGACATGGAAAGTGAAGACAAGGAGTGGCAAGGCATAGCAAGGCAAGGCATGGAAAGGAAAGTTAAGGAAAGGCAAGTGAAGGAATGGAATGGAAAGGCAAGGCATGGAAAGAGAAATGAAGGAAAGGAAAGGAAAGACAAGGCATGGCAAGGAAAGACAAGGAAAGGCATGGAAATTAAAGTCAAGACATGGCATGACATAAAAATACATGGAAAGTGAAGGAATTGAAAGGCATGGCATGGAATGACAAGGAATGACAAGGAATGGCAATTGAAGAAAATGAATGGAAAGGCATGGAAAGGTAAGACAAGTAAAGGCATGACATGACATGGCAAGGCCATGGCATGGCATGACATCATAAGGAATGACATGACATGGCATGACAGGGAAAGGAATCGAATGACATGACATGGCAAGGAAAGTGAAGGCATGGCATGACATGACAAGTGAAGGAAAGGAATGACAAGTGAAGTCAAGGAATGGCATGGAAAGGCAAGTGAGGCCAAGGCAAGGCAAGGCATGGAATGTGAAGGAAAGGAAAGAAAATACATGGAAAGTGAAGGAAAGGCATGGCAAGGCATGAAAAGGCAAGGCATGGAAAGGCATGGCAAGGCAAGGCATGAAAAGGAAAGTGAAGTAAAGGAAAGGAAAAGCATGGAAAGTGAAGGAAAATGAAGGCAAGTGAAGGTGTGGAGCATGTTTTCCAAGTCATGATAAATAATGTTGTGAGTGGAAAAATTCCAATGGAGAGACAATCCACATTAGTTTGGATTCCATTTGAATCCCATCACATTGAGTTGATGTGGATAAGTTCACCTTGGATAAGTTTACCCTGGAGTTGGCCATTACAGAGATTAGAATTCTAGTGAATGTACCCAAGGGGGGATTGACCATACATGTTAGATACCCAAGCTGAGGTGGCTTGGCATACACATAGAGCCAAAAAATATTCTTGACAATTTCATTGTCATGATAGAGGGGACAATTGGGTTTCATAATTCCTAGTTATTTCAGCCGGTGCTAGCCAATAGGAAGGCTACCTACAATAAAAAACCAAGAAAAAACAAACTTCATAGGCTTAATGAAATAAATACACATTGGGTATAGGATAATTATCCACTTAGAGGGTTGATAATACATCTTCTATAGCTTGTTAAGCTTAGCATCAAGCCTAGATAAAACATTGAGACATTTATACCCATTTGCCAGTTTATATTTCTTAAAAGGCTTAGATCCATTCCATCAATAGTGCTTCCACTACATTGTTGTGCTAACGATACCCATTTTTAGAAATAGGTCATCCATACTCAAATCCTACACCTTTTCGATTATAGTTCTACCAATATCAAAAGATTAAATTTTGTCTTGAGCATCATCCATGGCTTTATGTAGATTCTATAGGGATATATGGGGGGCTGATCACTAGATGGAGAAAGAGATTGTTTAGAATTGAGAATTTTGCATTTCTTGTATTAGTCATAGGAGCATAACTCTTCTCACTAGTGTTGGTGAGGCTCTACTCTGTTATCAATGTTTATGGACCTTATTAAGATATGGTTCAATTTTGGGAATCATTGCTTTAAAATGATTTTGTTAAAAATGAAAGAGTGACAAAAGGAGGGGATCTCAAATTTACATTTATAAGATCAAAAATTTGTGAACCAATGGCTAGGGTTGATCCACTAGCTAGATTTTTTATTCACAAGTAATAGGAGACAATGCTAGTTGATTTAGAACCCATTAAGATCATGGTTACATGGAAAACTAAAAAAAAGTAGGATATGATGCATTTTCCAAAAGGTTTGATGAGTTTTTAGTGTCAAAAAAATACATGTTTAATGAAGAAATAATTGGATCATGGGTAGAGTCAAACATAGAATAGGATCATCTCTCGATGATATTGCACATAGAAAAATAAGATAACAATCTTGCAAGTGCATTCAACTTTAATCCTACATTGCTTTAGGATCAAGGGTTTATTGAATTGGTGAATGTTGAATGGAAAAAACTATGATGGGGCCATGATAAACTGTACCAATTTTTAGTTTGTAGCTAGTCTAAAAAAATTCAATATGGAAACAAGGAACTCATCTTATAACAAATTTAAAAATCTAGATCAAGGGTTAGTCTCTATGGAAACACATATTTCATATTTCTTTTAAAATGATAGAAACATTTATAGAAGAGTCCAAATCCCACTTAAGGGCTTCATGAAAAACTAGGAGGGAGTTATTGGAAATAAAATATTCTTAGTGGTGCATACTAGAGTAGAGCTATTTGGCTAGCTAGTGGGGATGAAAACTCTAAGTTATTTCATAATTTTTCTACTCATAGGAAAAATATTAACACAATATGGGAGATGCCAAATCTTGATGGGATTAAAGCGATAAAGTTTCAGGAAATTGCAGAATTAGGGGTTTCACATTTCCAAAATTTGTATAAAGCATCTGAAAGGGATAATTTAGCAAACATTCTAAAGCTTACCACCTACTTTCCTAGGTTTGTTAGTGAAGAGTCCAATTATTTATTACTAGAAGAGGTTTCAAAGGAGGAATTAAAATTTGATATGGATTCTTTCCAAAAGGACAATAGCTCGAGCCATGATGGATGGGAAATGGAATTTTTTATTGGGTTTTATGAATTGAGATAAGAAGATTTGCTAAGAATTGTGGAAGGGTCCATGAACACTAGTAAGATACCATGTTCTTTTAAATTTCATATTCATGTATCTTATCCCAAAGAAGGAAACCCATCAAAATTTGATGACTTCATACCCATTTCACTCTGTAATTGTATATATAAGATAATAACAAAGTTGATAGCTTACAAGGTGGAGAAAAATTTATCAGTTTGGGTTCTTTAGTGGACACCAAGTTCACAATGAAATAGTGGTAGCACAATAAGGGTCACACTCCATCACACTCAACATCAAGTTTCCCAACATCAATCACACTCAACATCAAGGTTCTCAACAACAATCACACATCAATCACACTCAATCACACTCACAAGAAGGGTCTCAACATCAAGGTTCTTTACTCCAACTCGAGGTCTAAGAAAACATTACCTCTTGTTTCCATTACTCTTCTTGATTATATCAAAGGGTTTAAGTAGAGCGATACTAGAAGACAAAATAACACAGGCTATTAGAGAAATCAAGGTTAGTAGGCATTAGTTTCTGACTTATCTTTTGTTTGTTGATGATGTACTTTTGTTATATGATCTATCCTTGAGGGAAGACTCTAAATTAAGGGAGATTCTAAATTGGTATAATACACCAACTAGTAAGGATATTAATATGTTCAAGTCTCTAATTTATTTCAATGTTATTGAGAAGGCTCAAGAGAGGTTATTGCTTCAATAATTTCTTTTTCCCTTGGTATGTAATTGGCTACTGTGGAAATTAGGTAATGGAGAGAGTGTAAGAATTGGGTAGACCCATGGGTAGGATATGGGAACTCTTATTGGTTTACAGATGACTTGATATAAAACTTGTAGAGAATTTTCATTTATACACTAGATCATGGGGTAGATCACGTGTCATAAACATATGTAATCAAAGGTAGATATTACAAAAAATCTTGGGATTTGCAAGAGAGAATGTAGAACAATGAAAATGTTATGTGGAACTTTATATCATATTAATGTAAGGATTAGGGATGAGTCATATAGTTTGGTTTGGTCCAAGAATCATATTCTAAGATAATATATTGCAAATATAGGGTACAAAACTATGTTATGTAATGCACAACAAGATAAAATCATGGTGGTGGAAGCCCCTTTGGAATATTAGAGCTCCTATGAAGACACATGTTTATGTGTGGACGGTTTTGAAAGACAAGGTACTTCTTTGAGATCATTTTCAAAGGAGAAGTAAACAAGGGCCTGACATGTGTTCACTTTGTAAGATGGATGAAGAAATTATCACCCATCTATTAGTGAAATGCACCTATGTTAGAGTGGTTTGGGATAAGGTGCAAAATCTGACTGGGGATATAGATGCATGGCAAGAGGACTCGATGGAAAAATATTTGAACTTCGTACAAAGCCAAAACTTATGTACTTGAACTTCGTCTCCTATACATATATATGAAGTTTTCAACTATCCAAAATCATCTTTGGAGAATTTGGAATTCCAAGGGAGGGCATGGAGTTAGACATTGGAGATGATGAAATCATTGATAATATTATGCTTATTCTTATTTACAATTGAGTTAGAGATGCATGAGGAGCAACATTAGTATATTTTTCTCCTTTATTCATTCTATTTTTTACTTTTTTCACTCGTTTTAGGCACTAGGGTTTCTTGAGCATTCTTGAAGTCTAGGGTGTGAGGGTTTCTACTCTAAGGAGGTAAGGAGTTAGGTTTTGATGACAAACCCTATGGTTTTATGTAATGAGGAGGAATAGAAAAGGAGATTCCTTGCATGAGGCCAAGGAGGACTTGTTAGTGTGATATTTTCTTATTAGGACTCCACTAGACTATTTTAATGAAATGGATATGGCCTACATATCAAACTAGGTAGTCAATGCCAACACTCTTTGTTAACCTTTTATGGTTCCCTATGATAAAGGTGTATGGTGAGAATAGCATTGGAATGAATAGTTTAATGAAACAAGTCAATGTTGGTAAGGGCCAAGTGTAAAGGAGGATACCAATTAAAAAAATGAAATTCATGTTGGAAAAAGATATGGGAAGGAATAAAAAACCACCATACAAGGTTAGAGAACCTTCAAAAAACCATCATAGGGTAGAGTAACATGAAAGTTCAAGTTTTTTGTGCTCCATTTTTCCCCCACATTGAAAAAAATCCCTATATAATCAAAGCATGGTTACCACCATTTTTAACTATTCACATCGAATTCATGATCCAAGGGAGAGAAGGCCTGATGAATGCTGGATGAGAATCCAACTTATCCAAATAGTAGGAAAATATAAATAAATTAAATAGAAGGGGAAAATCCCTACTAGGAAAACTATGTTTGTTATCAAGAGCCACAAAACAAGTGTTAGTATTTACAAACTCCATAAATTGCAAGGAACATTCCACAAGTTCATAAAATTCAGAGTAAATAAAGGGAAAGGATTCCCAAACGGGGAGCCATTGACAAAAACTAGGGAAAAAATAGGGCAAGGGATCCTTCAATACTATTGATACCTCATTCTCCATCCATATTACAAAGTCGTTCCACTTTTTGTTCTATAACATTTCTTTTTCAAAATGTGCAGGATGTCGACCATATTTGTACTCCTGTCAAAACATGACACATGGACTAGTTAAACTAATAAATATGTAATTATTTACTTTTTCTAGGAAATAAAAAAAAATTATCATTTCACATAATAAATATAATCACAAATTTGCAGATCAAGGCATGTAGACCTTTTTGGCCACTATGATGTGTGGCATGGAGTTTTGCAAGCCTATCCTTGGAGGCCTTGTCCTAAAAATACACTAAGTCAATTTAACTATGGACAAATAAAATATAAAAATAGTTTAAGAAATTTGATATAATATTATGAGAAAATTCAAATACCTGGGTACTCTCCTCACTGGACTTCCTCTGTGCATCTGACTTCTCATATGATTTTACAAGTTCTTTCCATACTTTTAAATTGACATCAATTGGCCTTTTTTGAGCTTTTGCTCGGGAGGGATTTTTTTTTTCTTTGTTTGGTTGCACCTGAATCTCTTGCAATTATGAGACATTTGTCTTTTCACCTTTTTTACTGACCAACCTATGCCAAATTCAGAGTCCATGTCGTGCATTACAACTTTCTGCAGGTGAAGTGGTATCTTTGAGAATGAAAAATGGAGATGGTCTTTGAACCATTGAAGGCATGATTCCTTCAACCTGTTCACAAAAAACTTCCTAGTATTTGACATTTATATTTCACCCGAAACCATGTCGTATTCTATCCTTGTATCATAGTTACCAATGCAAGATCCAAAACGCGGCGTGGTGGAATAAATTTGGGTCCCAAGAGTGGCTTTGACATTTGAGGTCTCCGCTCTCTATTCCAAATTCTTAGAGGTTATTGTAAATGATTTCCTCCTTGATCTTCTGCTCAATCCAAGAGTAGTTAGGGAATCAATTGATTCCCTTTGACAGGGTTGATTTGCTTTCAATGTTTCATGGGTGTTAGTGGATCATTTTTCTATGTATCTTGCAAGCATTTTCAATTCTACACCGTCAATTTTTTAAAAGTCCTCCATCCCCAATACCGAATCCAAGGCCTCTTTCTCCTGGCCAGTCTCATGTCCCTTGATATATAAAATAATTTTTTTGTTTTAAATTTTTGAATAAAAAACCAAAAACTAAAAAAAGATTTTTTTTTGGAGATAATTAGAAATCTATAAATTGACAATGACTTACCTCATCGTGGCTACAATCTTCTTACTTCCCTCTGTTTGACATTTTAAGAGAGCTAGGGAAAATCCCTTCTGTCACAATTTTGGCAAGTTGACTTGGTCACAATTTTGTCACAATTTTCAAAGGTGCTTATTTCTTCTCCGTTCTTCCTGCTTTTTTTACCTCTTCTAACAAGGATAACCAAATGTCAAACTCAACTTTATATTATAGTGTTATTTTAAATACAAAGTGTGCAAAGTATTCCAAATAAGATAGTGATCGTGAGAGCATATATGCTTTCTCAATTTAGTCCTAATAAGGTTTGTGGTGGCCATGTATAATAATAGTGTTAGGATAACTCTCCCATGCTTGCTTTATGATAATCTTGCAATATATTAGACCATACAACATGAGTGGATTCGAAAATGGAGGTCTCCTCTCTCTGTTCCAAATTATTAGAGGTTATCGTCAATGATTTCCTCCTTGATATTCTGCTCAATCCATGAGTGGTCGAGGAATCAATTGATTTCCTTTGACAGGGTTGATTTGCTTGCAACGTTTCAAGGATGTTAGCGGATCATTTTTCTATGTATCTTTCAAGCATTTTCAAGTATACATCGCCAAGTTTTTTAATGACCTACATCCCCAATATCAAAGCTAAGGCCTCTTTACTCTGGTCATTCTCATGTTCCTAGATATATAAAATAATTTTTTGTTTTAAATTTTTTAATAAAAAACTAAAAACTAAAAAAAACTAAAAAACATTGAGACAATTAGAAATCTATAAATTGACAATGACTTAACACATTGTGGCTAGAATCTACTTCCTTCCCTCAACTTGACATTTTAAGCGAACTAGGGAAAATCCCTCTGTCACGATTTTGGCAAGTCGACTTGGTCACAATTTTTGAAGGTGCTTATTTCTTCTCCCTTCTTCCTATTTTTTTCCCTCTTCTAACAAGGATAACCAAATGTCAAAGTCAACTTTATATTATAGTGTTGTTTCCAATACAAACTGTATAAAGTATTCCAAAGAAGATAGTGATTGTGAGAGAAGAGATGCTTTCTTAACTGAGTCCTAAGAAGTTTTGTGGTTGCCATGTATAATAGTAGTGTTAATATATATCTCCCATGATTTCTTTATGCTAATCTTGCAATATATTAGACCATAAAACATGAGGACATTTATAGATCAAGAAGTCCAAATCTAATAGTTGTGAAAGTTGATAATTTTGTTACCTGGAAATTGTGGAAATGGAACTTCCTACTATGGTGATCTTTGATGGAGCATCGCATTGTATATTGACTAGTGTTTCCAGCTAGTCGAAGTCCCTTGCTAAGGGATGAAGGCTTACATGCATATGCATTGATAGTTGATGTATTCAAGACAACCCACAACCTAAGTTTGTGGCATTTATGGTGTGGAATGATGTGAGTACCACAACGAAATCCTTCGTTCAACCTCAAGACCTTAGAAAACCTTCTTTCGACCTCAGGAAACCTTCGTTCAACCTCAAGAAACCCCCAACCCTTGCTTTGGTCGCACTCGTCTTTTGAAAATGAGTTTTTCTTGCCATGCCTGCGGGATTTTTTTTTTTAGGTTGAGCCACCAGTTGATGAAATATATTCCTAATTTAGCGCTGAATTAAGGTGTCAACGTGATCTATTTGGGGAGAAATAGTCAACACAAAATATGCCTAGAGTAGCGCCTAAAATATGGAAAAAAACACCTAGAGTAGCGCCTAAAATAAGGAAAAAAATGCCTAGAGTAGTGCCTAAAATATGTGCATAGTAACAAAAAAATATCATATGACACAATTTTTTTTCCAACAGTGGACAAGGGTCTATGATAACTTATCCCTAGGTATTTGTGAGCCTCAATGCTTGTACTTCACTAATGTGGTTGCATGGTGTCATATTTTGTAGCAAAAATAATCTGACAATGATGATAGAAGTTATGGTTATGTGACATGGGTCTTGACAATAGAATGAGGAACTCAACCAATGATGATGAGAGTCGTTGGACCATAATTTTTCTCATCATGGTTAAACCCTAATAAAGGAAGATTACCCACTCTACTAGAACAATTATGTCTTTAGCTAGGATGAAACACCAAACAATTCCATGGAAGTTGAAGGGATGGACTTCTAATCAACAAATGATATGGTAAGATGTTACACATTCCACTCCAATTCTTGTTGTATATTTCATTTTGTCTTGCTTTGTTTTAACAATAATTATGTATAGATAACAAACTTGATGAAATATGGGGTTGATAAGTGTGGGGTTTGAATCCAATGAACATATTTAATCGGGAACTTCATCATGCAGATAAATTTGGTCCCTGTTGATTTTGTTAGCACTGACATATCCTTCTATGTGACTATATTCATATTAATAAATGTGTTTTTCTTTTCTTATGTTGATTCCTACTTATTGTGTGTGTTTTTTTGTTTATGGTGGGAAACATTCTTTGTGAATTGGACAAAATAAAAAGATAAACTTAGAATTATTGCACAATAAGTTTACATAACAGTACATTATCTAGACCAACATATTCATTGGGGTCAAGGGTGAAAGACAATAACATAGATATATCTATTTCTTTTTTCCCCAAAGAAAACCTTACAAGGTCCCCCACTCTTCTTCGGAATAAAATATCTCTTATTCTACCCCACCAAGGATTATTATTCCTATGTAGATCTATAGAATGCACCTCTCTATCATTTAATATGGAATGGTGTCATGACCTTCTACATGGTTACATTCAAAATAATCATGAGAGAGAGAGAGAGAGAGAGGGACTTAAACTTTTCCTTGTCACTTAAACTCTCAAATACCCTTATCTTTGAGATTCACCTCAAAAAATTATTTGAGGGTTCCCTTGGAAATCCTCTTCATCCTTGTTTGGGGCAATTTTAGTTGAACTCTCTAATCAATATCATTATCATATTCTGCAAGTGATCATTTATGCTTTCTAGTACAGGATTTAAGTCTCAACCATGAATTCCACAACAACTGTTTATACTTCTTGTCCTTTGGCATGATGTCTTTTAAATTTAACATTGGAAGTAAATTTTCAGCAGTCAGAATGTAAGAAATTGAGCCATCATGGTAATCGTAACATGACTTCAAACCAACAAGTAAAGTAACTCTATTTTAAAAATAAACAAAATCAAAGATGACAAGTCTAAAAAAGTAACTATGAATATCATTAAGACACTGTAAGAAAACATGGATTTAGCACCAAAATTTAGTGTATATTTTTTTTATGGTGAAGCATTTCCCAATGCTATGGTCAGTGCAATATCAAATTTTGTAATATGTGCCCTTTTTTACACCGAGTTTTACGTTGGGGTTTCCATCAACATTAGCACTGAGTTTGGCATGGAATTGCATTTATCACTAATCAATGCATTTTGTTTAGCATTGTGTTTCATCATCAACAAAAACAACATCGACCTCCTCCTATTATTGCTCATTATCATCAACATCATTTGATCCCCCTGAGTCTCAACAAATTCCGGATCATCATCTTCCAAATACTTATCTTGAAAATAAAGCAAACATGTGACATTATTAGTGGAATTCATTTTATATAATTATATATGTCATTGATATCTGTAAATCATACAAAATCATGCCATAAGACATCTCAATTTTTTAGCCTAGTTGACCAAAACATGTTTTAAAATGGTTTTTATGCCTAGCTAACTTTCAAGTGAATTAATGTACTTTTAACCCATGCAAATGTCTAGACAAGAATGATAAGACAAGATAATATTACCAAAGAAAAATAAATAGTACAAATTCTCAAAGTAATGAGAATGCAATGGGAACATTTGTTGTCATTAAATTCAATATAAAGAATTCATGATTAATGTATAAGATTATGACTTTTTTTTTTTCATAGAAGGCATGTTATGAAAGAATAATAAGTTATTACAAACATAAACATGCCTATGTTCATTCTTATCCATATATATTTCTTGCTAGTTCTATCCTTACTTGGACCAAATGTTAATGTAGAAAACTCTATTCAAATAATTTGAAGTTGAACTATACTTATTTTTTGCAATTCTCTTTGTGAACTCACTTAAAAAAGCATTAATAACATTTATACATATGAATATAATTGATGATAATGGTGTAATACAATATAGAAATTTCATTATGAATCAAGTGAATTTTTTGTCCAAATATTGTAAAAGGATGAGTTGCACTGAATATAAAAGGAATATGTAGAGAAATTAGTTAGAAACCAATTTTAAGTACCCAATTAAATGATGAGAGACCATGACTCAACATGCATGGCTAGTCCTGTATTTATCTATGTTTCCAAAAATGCATTATTCTACTAGACCATTAAACAAATAAATCAAGATAAACCTCCCATGATAATTGATACGTGCAAGTGTGAGGTTGAATCACATTTCTTTAACTACCATATTGAGTAAATGTGCCTAGTTATTAGTTGTAGAGTGAAGTATTTTGGTAGTAGCTATGGGACCCATTGAACTCCTTCCTAGGCACTCTAAATATAAGTATATTATTATTGAAACTGCTTGTCTTACCAAATTAGAAGAGCATGCACCTACCTAAAACTATTGAATTAATACTGCAACACAAGTTATTTTTTAGAATATCGTTTCTAGGTTTGTTTGCCCAGGAGTTTAACAAGTGAGCAAGGACAACACCTCTTAAGTTATACAATTGAAAATTTCACTTAGGACAAGGGCCAACTTAGAGATTGGCATTAGAGGTTATGCAGGGTGTAAATAAGGTGAGAGCAATGTTGCACACATGTCCAGTAGTAAATGAGACCACCAAGGAAAACTTTGAGGAAATATTATAGTGAAGTAACAATTGGCCATTGAGTGAATCCAATAACTCACATTTGACAAACAAAATTGAGAAATAAGAAACCCCGATTATGAGATAGAATTCTAGACAAAATATAATTTCTTAGACTTTACTTACAATTGATGAGTGTGGAGGAGGTCATGCATAATTTTCACATATTGAATATGGGTATTCCATGTCTAGCTAAAAAATGAATATCGTCAATATATATCACAATAATATGTCCCAGATGCGGTCTAAAAATATCATTGATAATTTTCATGAATATTGATGGATAATTGCTAAGATTGAATGGAGTTACAAGCCATTCATACATATAAAATTTGGTTTTGAAGGTGTTTTTAATGCATAACATGAATTGATTCATGCGTAATCATACTTGAAGGTGATATTCTTTTTGGTTAAATACAAAGAACCCTTACATTGATCAAAGAGATCCTTGATAAATGGAAAATGGTATAGATTTTTTCATTGTAATATTATTAAGGGCGTGATAATTTGTTACAAGACTACATTCATTCTTTTCTTTCTTTGGAATAATACATGCTAGTGAGCCACAAGAAGAGGTACTTGGTTGAATGACCTTCATTGATGAGTCTAAAATAGTTTCCCAATTTCATTGTGCTCAACCATGGAGAAGTAGTATGTGGGGTAATTAGGAAGGGAAACACATGGAATGCGATCAATAGAAAGGTGGATGGGACATCATGGAGGTAGGAAATGAGGCACATTGAAAACATCATTGTAGGTGTCTAGAATATCTTGGAGTGTAGGGGGAGGAGGCTTGTTGAATTTATCTTCCTTGAGTTGTTGAATGACACATAAAGTTAGTAGTTGAGTAAGGTTTTATGAAAAACAATAATGCATATTAATAAATGGGGTTTGTAAGGATATGGAGGTACGGTAGAACATAATTGGTAGCATAGACATAGGAGCTCATTAGTATATGTTTTTTGATTCCCATCATGGATGGATTGTGATTAATATAAAAAGGATATCCTAAGGTCATATATGTGTAGTCTAGTGGAATTGCATCACAATATTGTGTTAATGAAATGTTAAATGGAAAAGGTAATTTGGTGGAATTGTGTGATGAGGATAGAGGTGCCCTAAATGTGGACCCATCCTAGATGGTAGGGTTGAGAATGGGGTATAAAATGAATATGAAGTTCATAAACTAGCTCATGGGATGTGGGATTTTATTCACAACCATCGTCAATAATCAATTGGGATAGGCATTGTTTGATTTGGAAATTGTGATGGTAGAGAGGGGAGTTAGTGCTCGGGGAAGAGGTGGTCATTGAGGCAATAATTTTATAACTGTTTTAGGGGTTGTCTAAATCAATGAGATCTAGTTTTGGTGGTGAAGGTTTGGCTATGGTTGTAGAAAGCAAACACAAAGTCATGGAGATATTGCAAGGAATGCAAATCCATGATATCATGTGTGAAGGTATGGTGAAAAATAGAAAGTTCATGGTTATGTGGGGTGATGAAAAGGGGTTGAGTGCAAGGAAAAAACCAATAGGAATAGTAGAATGTTAGAAAGGGCATTTGCAGACATTCTACTTTTCCAAAAAAATAACACACTTAAAATCCTCATTAAGAGTGATGTTGGTAAATAAGAGAACATGTCATATAGAAGGTAGTAAACCGCAATTAAATTTGATAGAACCAAAACAATGTTGGCCTGGGTCTAATTGCGTAATATCTCACTAATATTTTGGCATGACCAAAACTTAATTACAATTAAAATCTCCCTTGGTTAGTGCATTGATAGGGTGGATCCAAAGATGACATAATACTCATGTGCTCACATCTATATGGAATTTGACTTGGAAAAGGGGATCTCTGAAGTGATTCAACTCAACTTGGAAGGATCGATATACACAAGTTCTTAATTATAATAAATTTCAATCAAACTACAATGTTCTATGCCATGATTATGGAAATTGCACTAAGGATTGAAAAAAACACCAATCAACTCAAAATCCTGTAATTCATAGTACTTTATTAAAATATTGTTGAAGCATGCATAATACCATGTAATGCATAGGAATTCCAATCCTCATGTATTCATGAAAATATTCTATTTGAGATATTTTGTTATTCGAAAAATAAGATAAATCCATATAAGTTGTCCCTTGTAGTAGGCTGTCAAAGATGTTTCAGTTGCATTCTATTTTGGAATTTGAATGCACCTCTTTTATGTATAATGAAGGTTGTATATGGATGAAGATAGTGCCAAAATAATATTGTGTTGTTATGATGGGATGAATTTATTTGTCTGAATACACACATAAATCAAAATTTAATAATATCCCATGATTTGAAGATAGGTATAAGTTTGAGTTTGTTTAGCATGAACGCTTACTTGAACATGGTTATAGTATTGTAGGCTTGACTTTGAGTGCCTTTAACCAAGTTTTATAAATGGATATTTTTTTGATGAAATAAAAGATGGATTATTTTGAACCCATATTTGTTGTGATTGTTTCATGAAAGGGAAGAGATGAAGGAGTAATGGTGAATGAAATAGGTTGAAATTATACATGTAAATTGTCTTCTTGCATGTTTCTTTCCCTCATACTACCATCATATTTCTTTCCTCATGTTCTATTGTTTGATTCCAAGCTAATTTTTACTTGTGGCCCTATTTTCTCTAACTTATTAGATGATAATGGATTTGATTGGTGTACTAAAAATTATTGTCATTTTTGTGTAATAGGATCTAGAGGAAGCCATGGAAAGAGGATGTGGACGATGTAGAACTACTAAATCATAGATAATAAAGTGGGTGGACGAGGATATGACAATGGAATCTGTAGATACAATAAAGGTAAGAAGACAAAGCAACCTCAACCAAAGGAGGAAGGTCTTTATGAATTCACAAATGCTACAACATACAGGGTATAAAGACATTTGTTTTCCATGAGGCCTTTGATGTCAAACTTATTGGTTGAAAATGCACAAGAATGGTGATTAAATGTGATTCTATGATCAAGGAAAAAGTTTGAAAATTAGGATGTCCATGTGGGATAGGGATGTTGGATACTTTTCTTGTTGAAATTTTGGCTCGATGCATATACCTAGGCTCGTAAAATTGTTTTTTTTTCAACTCCAAAACATGATATCAATATGTCAAATATATGACTAAGGTGAGGTTTTCTATTGGATAAGCATATTCGTTGAAATGTTATAATTGGTGTACTAAACATTATTGACTATGTTGTGTATTACAGGAGCTAGACGAGGCCATGGAAACATGTCATGTCATATCAAATGAGGACACAACGGATGAAGTGGGATATCAAGTACACAAATTTTGACTTAGGAAAAATTGATCTGATGGAATTTTGTGATATGTCCATATTTTTTCACAATATTATTAAAATTATAGTGTATTATCCAATCTTGACAGAAATTAATGCATGTTGTTGATTATTTTAGAAGGATATTGGAGGAAATGTAGGGCATGAGGATTCAACTAGCAAAATAAAAAGATATGTATGTGGAGGTGGACCTAAACATGTTAAATCACGTAGAGGAAAGTGGGTGGAAGAGGATATGATGATGGATTCTGTAGACACAAAAAATGATTTCACTGAACAAGAGGTTGGTCAGGACTATAGTACATGGGATCAATACTTTGAGAAAATTGTTGTTTGTGGATGTTCTGTATGTCATGGAAATAAATAATTCAAACAAGTGATTGTACAAAGACATTACATAGATGATGAGGTTCCAGTGGGTAATATGACTCATACAATCGATTCAAATCCAATAGGAATTGTGGTAAGTAATTTCCCAATTTGATATAAATAATATGTATACTTCTTTTAAACATTTTTTTATATTATTTAAATAATTTTATTTTTTTTAATGAATACTTGCAGGATAAAGTTCTTGGTTTAAATTTTCTTGGAGCACTGACTTCTATCCTATAGGGTGATGATCATTTATCATATGATACATATAACAAAAAATGTGCACATATAATAGCTATGAAGATGAGGATTTCATGAAAACAAGTAACAGAACAAGAACCTTTTTAAAGATGCATAATTTTTTTAAAGACAAGGGGAAGGTGAACTGCATACCCTATGAGAATGAATGTGATGGAGATGATGACTTTACATTGAGTTTGAGATCAATTTACAAAGAGACATTTGATCGTTGACTATATTGCACTTGGCCCAATGATCAACAACTACCTAGAGTGTATGAGGTGTTTCAATTTTTGGGATACAACTACATGATACGACCCTCCAATATTCATGGAGAAAATCTAGGCCTCTTTATTGTCCAAAATTTCCATGTGGGATATAAACATAGAGACAATTCACAAAAAACCACTAGGATATTAATGGCATATTATGGTCCGTTATATTACAGTGGTGAATGGAGAAGGCTGGCATAATATAATCCTAGGATGTCAACATGTGGTCTAAATTTGAATATGTATACACATCGTCTCCAATTGGAAAGTGGGAAAGAAATGAATAGAGGTCATCTTATTTATATAGATGGACGTGTATACACAAAAAAAAATATTACAGGTTTTATAAATAGTATTAAGGGAAGGGACCCTATTGTAAGACCAAATTATCAATTTGTTGAAGTTATAAATGATAAAGATGAAGATATGGAAAGAGAAGTTGATAGATTGATAATGGTTGAGGCTATTATGGACCTTACCATTGGGGATGCATTATTGATTAATTACCCCTTCTTAAAACTCACTCCTACGCGAAAGAAGATGGAATAAAAAGGTCTCCCTAATGATGTTCTTAAGGGAAAAAAACCAAAGAAAAATCAATGAGTGTGGATTGCATTTTATAAACTATGTTGTCAAAATTGTGTTTTATTTTAAATTATTGTATAAAAAAGTAGTCTATAAAATAATGTTCTGTTATTCAATTGATGTATATATGTTCATACATTCTATATTTTTATTGGTTAAGACATATTTGATTATATTTATTTGAAATTGATACAATTATGATTTATCCAATTGTTGCCAAACATTAAATAATGCTTGTGTTTGTTGATAGGAAGAAGATATTGATGATACGCCTATTAATACCCAAGATCAAACTAGGTTATTAATATTTGGATGGGATGATCCAAACCATCCTTTAAACCATACCAGGTCAAAAAGAGCAACATTGAAGAGAATACTACAAACCAATAATTTGAAGAGCCGACGAGATTAACATACATTAATGACATGCCACATAGCTTTAATGATGATGATGATGATAGTGAAAATGCAGCACATGAAGAATGATTGAATGACATGCTTACAGGTTTCTTTGGGGATGGAAAAAATGATGATGATAATGATCATATGGTTGACAATAATGATGATAGAAGGGGTAATTACCACCAACACAATATTGATGATAACAACCTAAAAGACTCAATCAAGCAAGCTGTGAAAACACCAGTGTTCAGATTGGGTGCAAGTAGAACCTCAAAACTTGCATGCACATTGATATTATTAGAAATCAAGTCACTATTTGGTTGGCCAGACAAAGGATTCACTACCTTACTGAAGTGAGTTGAAATGTTTTTCTTACTTTGCATTGTCAATTGGTGTACATAATTCTTAAACATTCATCAACTTTGTTTATATTTCTTTAAGGGTATTTTAAAACCATATATTTTATATACATAGTCCTAGTATATATTGAAATATAAAAAATGTTCATCATAAGTCAATGATCCACGTGGATATTGGTGGCCACCCATCTATTCCAATTGGCTCCTCGTGTCCATTTTTTGTTCAACACGTTCTTCTGTACTTCTTTGTAATTGTGGGTTCTACACTTTTGGGGCTATATGAATCTCCAAACATCCTCTATGTGGATACGGGTGGCCTCTTGCCTAATCTAGATGGATTATTTTGTATGTTATCTTGTCAACACATCTTGTTGTACTTCCACGGTCGTTTTGGGACCCTAAACGTTTATTTTATTTTATTTTTGGGCTCGCCATAGTCAAACTATAGACATAGTTAAAGTTTGATGATGGAATGTGTAGTTCTATGAAATACCTTTCCAATGGTCTATCACACTCCTAAAACAAAGGTCGCATGCAAAAGTTATGACCCTTGGAAGTTGAGGTACCAAATTACACCAACTTACCCATATGGCCCACATGACTTTTGGTGTTTCACCTTCTAGGGTTAGGTTTTTGGATGTCTATGGTTTTGGAATTCATGAGTAATATCAAAAAGGCATCTGGAGCCTCATTGTAATCCATTCTATTGAGACAGATGCACGTAGCAGCCACATCTCTTCTCAGAGATAACTACCATCATTTGAGCAATTGTTTCAATTCTGCAGTTTTACAGTTTCAGCCTATTTCATTATTTAATAGAAGATATTGTTCACTGGATATTTGTGTTATTCTTTATATATCCATGTTTATTGTATTAAGTCTGCTAATCAATTCATTACGCTCCTAAATCTGTATAATTCAAACATTCAATAGATTTAATCTTTGGCAATCTTATAGGGCACTAAAAACTAAAATATTCCCTGAAGAGAATGTGTTTCCATCAACTTGCAGAGAAGCACGCCATTTGTTGGTTGAGTTGGGGATTGAATACAATAAAATTCATTCATGTAAAAATGATTGCATTTTATATAGAGATGAATATCAAAACAAGGTAGAATGCCCTCTATGCAAAGAGAAGAGATATCATATAGATGTACAAGGTCCTACAATTCTAAAGAAGGTTTTATGTCACATGCCAATTATACCTAGACTTCAACGAATGTTTCCTTGCAAGTCACTTTCACAATTAATGGATTGACATGCAAAGAACATAAGTAAAGATGGATTCATGCGAATTTCGGTCGACTCCAAAGCAATGAAACACATAGAGAAAAAATGGCCAAGTAAATTCAAAGATGAACCACGTAGTATTAGGTTTGGCCTTGCAATTGATGGAGTGTACCCATTCTCATTCCTAAGCTCAAATTATAGTGTTTATCCAGTTGGATTGATAGTATACAATATTCCCCCATGGATGAGTGTTAGAAATGAGCACCTTATGCTGACTCTCACTGTTCCAGGAAAACATCAAGTTAAAAACATGGATGTTTATATTACACCTTTTATTGATGAGATGCAATTGCTATGGTAAGAAATATCATGTCCTCCATCAAATAGGTCCTTCATGTTGTATGGTGTGCTATGTTGGAATATTCAGGATTTCATAGGACTTGGTGTATGTTCTGGTAAGACAAAATATTTACGTATTCACACTCATAATTTATTTTCATCCCAACTTTCATACTTACTTTTATACTATTATTTTGATGCTATTAACATTACTTATTGAATTGCAGGGCTTCAAACAAAGGGGATATTTTCATGTCCAAGATGTGAAAATCAATTTCAAGGGTGGTATTCTAAAGATCTACATAAATGTATTTACGGAAACAACATGGTTTTTCTGCCACCAGATCATAAGTTTATAAATCGTCTAAAGAATCAATTTGATGGAAAAGGTGAAAATAAATGCCCTCCCATGATTATGGGTCCATGTGATTGGATTAAGAAGTATGAAGATGCTGAGTTGAAATCTTGGGAGTATTTTTTTGACCGGGGTGATTCAACTGAACAACCAGAACAAGTTGTAGTTAATGTGCTAGGAGGAATTAAAAGGAAATCCATATTTTATGAGCTCCCTTACTGGAAGGATATATTAATATCTCACCTATTATATTCTATACACATCTTCAAAAATGTCCCATATTCTATATTTCAACATATATTAGGAAAAGAGAAGGACACCTTGTCTTTGAGGAGAGATATTTCTCTTTCCTGCACCAAAATTGATAGAAGACATTTGTGGCCAAACATGGAAAATGAAACATATGCAAAATCTCCATGGATTTTGAAAAAAAAAAAAACTAGACCAACTAAAAAGTGTCACCCATTCAATAAGGACACCTATTGGCTATGGGCCATCATTGGATAAATCTTTTACACTTGATGGACATATCACAGGATTTAAAACACATGATTTTCATAATTTTATGAAGGTATTATATATCATCACTTAAGTTTTACTGGTAACATTGATTAAGTAATTAATATATTTTGATATTCTGTTGTGTGAGAAAAATTACTAAAGACCTTTGATAAATGTGTTTGATAACATATCATGCCATTGGAAATTAGGGGGGATTCATGTCTTACTGTTGACTTAAGGAATGCCATAAGTCGTTTGTCAGAATTTACAAGGTATGTGGTATGAAATGCTCATGTGTGAGAGACATAGAGATATTGTATTCCATTTCAAATTTTCACTAAAGATTCATACTAATTTACTATTCTTACATTAGGTGGGTTACCTCCAAGAAGATCCACGAATGTGAAGCACCAAAATGAAAGGAGGAAATTGCAGAAATTGTATGTGTATTTGAGAATGAGCTCCCTACAAGTTTCATGGACCTACAATTCCATTTACTTATACACCTAGTCGATGACATTGAATTGGTGGGTGTCATATCAATGAGGTGGATGTTTTTCTTTGAGAGGTATATGAAAGCTCTAGAAAGATATGTCCGACAAAAGGCACATCTAGAGGGTTTTATGGATGAAGGGTATGTATTGAATGAAGCATTTTTATTCCTATGTGAATTTCTTGGTAAGGATTTTGAAGATGGGCCACTCTTATGGGATGAAGAACGAACATAAGATATTATTGATAGAGAAAAGCCACAATCTAATGGTTTTCAAGTAGAAATTAGCAAGTAAATTCATGATCATTGTGGTTTTTTTTATTGCAATCATTAATTTTCTCTGTAATTTATTTGTCAAATTAACAACACAACATTTGGAGTTTGAAATAAACATGTCGTCATGTAATAGGTGTAGGAAAAAGTGCTATACTCGACAAGTTCATTTTGTACCACATGGAATTTATGAACAAATGGATTGATTTGCATGATAAAAAGAGAGAAGAAGTGTTAGAAGCAAGGAGACAGTTTAAGAGATCCAAACCAAGGAATACTCCACTTCCCACTGATCTGCTTGGGAAATGGGGTAAAGATTCCACACTAGAATGGGTTACTGAACAAATTCAAAATCAAATAGAAGATGCAGGTATTACATATTCAAACATAACAGAAGATGAAGTCAACATGTGTAGAGGATGTGAAACAAAGGTACAGTTGGAATTTTACAAAATGTTGCTTCCTTATAGTTTTGACACTATTAACTATTTTAATATTCGTCATTATATTTTTTTTCACTAAAATAAATGTTCTTTCATAGGCGAGGAAATATCCTACAATGTGGGCATATGGAATAAACTATCGTGTAGAAAGTGTAGATGTAAAGAGATGATCCTTTGATTGTGTCATCATGGTTTATTTCAAGCAATCTAGTCGAGCAAGATCAAAAGATAAGAATATTGTTGAAGGGAATCTACAATATGTTGGAAAAAATCCAAGAAATTATTGAGTTGGATTACCACTCTTTTAAATGTTGTATTTTTAAGTGTAGGTGGTATGAAGAATTTGAGAGGACACAAAGACATGATAACCATAGTGTATTGTTTTCTATAGATTCCTCGAGGTTCCTACCGGAGGATAAGGAGCCTTATGATCTACCAATTCATTGTGAGCACATATTTCTTTAACTCAAATAAGAAGTGGTAGTGATCATTGATTTATTAATTCATAATTTATTGCGATAATATATGTGTTTATTAATCAATAAAATTGTTATAACATATATGTATAATATATGTATGTCGTTCATGTGCATGTGTTTTTCTATGAAGATATTTTGGATCCAAAATGGATATTTGTCATACATTATGAACCAAGGGTAAGGCATGTATTTGATGATGCATTCGTGGATATTGAACAAAATAATGATGGCCAACAAAATGAGAGAGAGGGATTAGATAACATCCAAGAAATTGACATCCATGATGATGTTGAAGATGGTTATATTCATGCACAATAAGATAACAATCTAGAGTTAGATGATGTTATGGAAGACAACAATATGGATGGTATAGAAAATGGTGATCCAAATACATATGGTAACAATATAGATGGTCTACAGTCAAATTTCAATGATTATGAATATGATACAGGTCAAGATGAGGATGGTGATAATATTAAATACTTGAAAGAACATATTGTTATAACCCCAATTTACACTGGACATGCATACCTGGCATCAGGCCATCTCACTTGCCATTTTTTCCAAGCCACTATTGAACAACTCTTCTGAAAAGCCATCCTTTTGAAGTCATGCACGCCTTGCACTATTGTTGCCCACGTATATATGCTAGATAACCCATTACAGCCCACGTATACTGACGAAAGCACAAAAAATAGAAAATTGCAGATGGAATATAGATTTCCAAGTAATTGCCAAAACCGTTTGACCACTCATAGTCGGTCACTCAACTGGATAACCACCCTCTTTTAGCCTATAAAATAAAATGTAGGGGTCCCTTTCAGAAGGAGGAAGATAAGAGAAAAGAAACTCTGCCCTTTTTTGTATTCCCCTTTGCCCCAATATTTTGCAACCATTTTGTGAGAAGAAGGATATGTGGAAGCAGTTGGTGCACAGTTGAAGAGGAGCCTAGGACCAGATTCGAGGAGCAATGGCAGATCTCACCATTGAAAGTTACTTTTGTGAGATTAATAAAAGAATTACTTTTCCCTTCCCTCCATATGAGGTGTTCAATATTCAATTTTGATTATATTTTATTAGAACCTCTAACCCACTAGGCCATATATAATATGCATATTTGGACTTCTTTGTTTGTTTGTTTATGAGTGCAGGTTAGCTTTGGGAGGAAACTTGTAGCCAAGGAGCTACCGAACGAAAAAGGATGAACACCAAACACAGAGTTCAAGGTAGAGTTACTGGATCATTTTATCCTTGTGTTTTATGCATGAATGTGGGGTCTATGTCAGGATGATAGTAAAAAGTAGGAGACTTTAAAGGGTCATTTCTGCATGCATTATAGAACCCGTGGTTCTAGTCCGTTGGGGGTTTTCCCACCCACAACATACTTGGTGACCATAATGGGGAAGATATCTAGGGTTTTTGGGGATACCTTTTGGGTGGTTTAAATTGGTTTGATGACCTTTTTTTTGAGTTTCTGCAAGAGTTTGAGTTTGTAGGGATTCTGGTCTTCCATACCAGTACTCCCTGCTTTGATTGCTTGACTGATTTTTCTTTTTTGGGAACCCACAGAGGTGCACGCGGATTGTAGTGGGCCTGCATGCGTGCATACATGCCCTGCCCTTGTGTTTGTACTCTTCTCGTCACTGTGTGAGAAAAAGTGAGCACTTACATGCCTAGTTGGGCTCTGCTAGTCATGACAGCTGTATGGTAAAAGGTTAGAAAGAAAACAGTAAAGCTATTAACAAGAATTAAACAAAAACTAAATAAAAACATGAGCATAGAAACAA
>JASDQU010013797.1:267401-285068 GCA_032191745.1 Picea mariana | reverse complement strand
CATTCTACGGGGGGGATTTTTGGAGGGTTCTCTTGGATTTGCGTAGGGGAGTTTGAGTTCTGTAGTCGGGAAGGGTTAGTACAGGGGGCACCGGTTTGCTGAGGGTTTTGGGCATGGGGGCCAGGATATCCATATGGTATCCTGGAGCTAGGAAGCTGTCCTAGTTGGCAGGGTGGAAATACGGTTTTGGGTAGTGTTTGACACAGTTTCAATAACGAACAACTAGATCGACGGGTGAATTAGCATCAGGGAGAAGTAATTTATTTATTCTGTTAAGTAATTCTTATGTTGTGGATAAAATTTTAATTTTTGTCGAATATCATATGCTCCTATGTTGGTGATATAATTATTTTGTATGAGAAAGAATTATATGCTAAATTAGAATTAAATTTTGAATTTTTATGGCTACTACAACAATTTTAAGAATTGTTTACCTATCTTCTTTTCTCATGCATGTTGAACTTAAAATGATTACTTAGGTATCATGTAGAACAATAATTCATATTTCGAACACTTCATGTAGGTATGGAATAAACAAATCACATTTAATTTGGTGTTTATTAATGTCCTTGGACATGGAAGAGTGAGCTAGTAGAGTTCAAATTTCACAGCCTATGTCATCGATAATCTCATTATGAATATGCCATATTCTCTATACACACCATATATTGTTCGTTGCATGTGATTGCAATGTGCTCCAATGTTTTTAAGGAATCACTTGTTGATTTGTAACCTAGTGTATTGGCAACATGAACAAGGTACCTCATAAAGTCTAACAGTGCATAACCCAATGTGCTTGTAACTAGCATAACCTAGTGTGTTGGAAATCTAAATGAGGGCTTCTGAGGCATATTCTTTGCTAGTGGAAAAACAGTGTTCCCTTTTAAAACATGTATTGCATGTTGATCTTACTTCTAAAATGTAATATGTTATGTAATAACATTTGACAACAATACAATAACATTTGGAAACAATACAAAAACTGGGTGTATGCACTCATGGTAATGTTAAATATATACATATGTTTTCCATCTAATTACATCCATATCATGCACACTCTAGACTCCCTGCATGTTATGATCTCCTAGTAAAATGTATGCAAAGAGGCATGTCACATTTAGTACCTTTTAGTTTTTTAATTAAAATGGAATCATATTTTATTTTTTTTAAACATATTTGTATATATGGAAATTGGAATTTGCTAATGGATTTCCATCAAACTCACTTAAACTTTTACATGACATGTTTCAAGGGATATCTTAATTTCACAAATAGTTTTTTACACTCCATGGTTATTATAGATGAGATATCAAACTACAAATAATATAATGATGGAATATGTGGAAGTGTTAGTGTTTAGAACCATCATTAATTTCATGAACATCAAGGCCTACATGATGTTCATATTTATATTTTATATGTATACATAATGTATGAACATATTATATATATATATATATATATATAAACATTTTATAAGTTTATTAACATTTTATTACATATTAACATTTTATATGTAAAATATATTAACCTCTGCGCAAGCAAACCGGCCACGAGGGAAAGGTTTTTTTTTTTAGTGTTTATTGAGACCGAAGAGACCTCTGTGCAAGGAAACCAAGATCGATACTAGACCTCTTCATAAGGAAACTAGATGCGAGGGAAAGGTTTTGTTTTTATTGTTTATTGAGACCAAGAAACCAAGACCTTTGCGCAAGGAAACCAGTGAGTGAAAGGGTTTGTCGAGACCAATACCTTTGCGCAAGTAAAAGGTCTTGATAAAATTGAAGTCATAGTGCGATATTGCTAAGCACCAATTTCAGATCAGTCATCAGCATCAACATCATCATCATCATATCACTGTCATAAACATCATCGTCGTCATCATCGTTGTCACCATAAATCATCATCGTCATCATCGTGCACCATCGTCATCATCATTTCCATTTTCATCGTCATCATCGTTTCCATCTTCATCGTCATCCTCATCCTCCTCCTCGTTATCATCATCATCATTGTCATGATCACCATCGTTGTCATCATCATCATCATCATTTCCATCATCATCATCATTGATGGCCATCATCATCATCATTGATGCCCATCATCATCATCATTGCCATTGTCATCATCATCATCATTTCCATTGTCATCAACATGGTCATGATCATCGTCATCATCATCATCAGCATCATCCTCATCATCATCATCATCGTACTTTTCATTATTAAAATCATCATAATCAACATCAACATTGCCATTTATCATCATCGTCATCGCCATTATCATCGTCATCGTCATTGTCATCATCATAGTCATTTCCATCATCATCATCATGGTCATCATCATCATCATATTGGTTCCATAATCCTCATCATCATCATTGTCATCACCATCGTCGTCATCATCATCCTCGTCGGCGGCGTTGTCATTGTCGGCGGCAGCGGCGTTGTCGTTGTCATCATCATCATTGTCATCACCATAAATCATCGTTGTCATCGTCATCATCGTGGTCATCATCATTAGTTCCATTGTCATCATCATCATCATTTCCATTGTCATCATCATGGTCATCGTTGTTGAGGTAATCATCATTTTCATCCTCCTCATCGTCATCATCATCATCATCGCCATAAATCATCATCATCATCATCATGCAACATCATCATCATCATTTCCATTGTCATCTTCATCGTCATTCTCATCATCATCAGGATGGTCATCATTGTCGTCATCATCATCATCATCCCCATCATCAATGTCATCCTCCTCCTCATCATCATCGTCATTGTTATCACTATCATGATTATCGTCTTCATCGTCATTTCCATTGTCATGATCACCATCATATCATCATCTTCATCATAATAATGGAGGATAGGTGAGATTATATTAAATTAGGTAGTTAACTATAGAAACAAAAGAAGAGTGAATGTTGTGAGTGATGGTCTAGATCTTATACATCTCTTATTGTGAAAATCTACACTGCAGAAACGAAGCATGCAATTCATTGAGAGATAAATGGAAATAAAGTAGAGAAAATCATAGTGATTGACATTGGGCATGGATGTTTTGTAGGGTACAATTATGTAATGCTAAGACTAAAGGGAAAAAAGCATGGAAAATATAGGGAGCCCTGATAATGATTATTGGAAATAATGATGATAACCCTCTCACTATGAAATCCCAAGGTAAATAATGAATTCTTCTCATCCATGTTAATTTCATTCTCTCTATTCACCGTCAACAAGTCGCCTAAAAAATGTGACCACAATTTTAAGAATTGTTTACCTATCTTATTTTCTCATGCATGTTGAACTTAAAATGATTACTTAGGTATCATGTAGAACAATAATTCATATTTAGAACACTTCATGTAGGTATGGAATAAACAAATCACATTTAATTTGGTGTTTATTAATGTCCTTGGACATGGAAGAGTGAGCTAGCAAAGTTCAAATTTCACGACCTATGTCATTGACAATCTCATTATGAATATGCCATATTCTCTATACACACCATATATTGTTTGTCGCATGTGATTGCAATGTGCTTCCATGTTTTTAAAGAATCACTTGTTGATTTGTAACCTAGTGTATTGGCAACATGAACAAGGTGCCTCATAAAGTCTAACAATGCATAACCCAATGCGCTTGTAACTAGCATAACGTAGTGTGTTGGAAATCTAAATGAGGGCTTTTGAGGCATATTCTTTGCTAGTGGAAAAGCAATGTTCCCTTTTAAAACATGTGTTGCATGTTGATCTTACTTCTAAAATGAAATATGTTATGTAATAACATTTGACAACAATACAATAACATTTGGAAACAATAAAAAAAACTATAGTTAAGGGTGTATCCAGTCATGGTAATGTTAAATATATAAAAAAAAAAATCCTTCTAATTACATTCATATCATGCACACTATAGACTCCCTACATGTTATGATCGCCTAGTAAAATGTATGCAAAGAGGCATGTCACATTTAGTACATTTTAGTGTTTTTATTAAAATGGAATCATATTTTTTTTTTTACAACATATTTGTATATATGGAAATTGGAATTTGCTAATGGATTTCCATTAAACTCACTTACACTTTTCCATGATATGTTTCAAGGGATCTCTTAATTTCACAAATAGTTTTTTATACTCCATGGTTATTATAGATGAGAGATCAAACTACAAATAATATAAGGATGGAATATGTGGAAGTGTTAGTGTTTAGAACAATCTTTAATTTCATGAACATCAAGGCTTACATGATATTCATATTTATATTTTATATGTATACATAATATATGAACATATTATATTTATATAGAGAGAGAGAGATCAACATTTTATTACATATTAACATTTTATATGTAAAATGTATTATATATATATATATATATATATATATATATATATAAAAGATGTAATATATATTATATGTTATATAGTATATAGTATATAAAACACAATTCCCATTCTCATAAAACAAAACACAACTATTTACTCATGTTTATCGAGACCGATACCAGACCTCTTGGCAAGGAAACCGACCATGAGTGAAAGGGTTTGTTTTTTGTGTTTATTGAGACCGTAGAGACCTATGCGCAAGGAAACCAAGACCGAAACAATACCTTTGCGCAAGCAAACCGGCCACGAGGGAAAGGGATTTTTTTTTAGTGTTTATTGAGACCGTGGAGACCTCTGTGCAAGGAAACCAAGATAGATACTAGACATCTTCATAAGGAAACCAACTATGAGGGAAAGGTTTTGTTTTTATTGTTTATTGAGACCAAGAAACCAATACCTTTGCGTAAGGAAACCGATGAGTGAAAGGGTTTGTTGAGACCAATACCTCTGCGCAAGGAAATTGAGGACAAGGAAACCAAGATAGAATGGTGAGTTTTCTTGAAATAAATCAATACAATCTAGTTTGCAATGGAAATCCCCTTGCATGAAAAAATTCATTTACTTTAAAAAATTGTGTGTTTGGCCACCAAAGTTTGGAATTCTTCATTATAAGGGATGAATTGAAGCCTAGTTGAATTGTTCCAACTCCTTCATGTTAATACCTTTTGGTGCTTGTACGTGATGGAGGTAATTTTCCTCTTGTAGACATATATAAGACTGTGATCGAGTTTGTAACATCTCCCTACTAGGTAAACCATCCATCATTTTCCTTCAATGATAATGATATTCAAATCCTTTTGATATAGTTCACAAAGATCAAGTGATACATGTGTGAAAAATTGAGTAGGAAGTGGGTCTTATGAATGAACATTCTCTCAGCCTCCCACCAATTACAAAAAATATTGGGTTGTGGTTGAAGAGAATAATATCTCCAATAACCTTGATTATATGTCATCCACTACAATAAAACAATGCATTCTTATCCGATAACATGGTTCTATCAAACATATTCAAACTTCTATTGGAATCATTCCAAAAATTCAACCATGTGAACCAAATATTATAAGAATTATACATTTTGCATTTATTGGGATCATAAAGGCTTACTCCACCTTAAATCACTTCCAGAAACCAAATCCTCCCACTACAAAAAATCCCTATGATTAGCTTCCCTTTTAGCTCCCTTTTTTTCCTCCACGATCTGTTTTAATGTATTTTTCTCCACATTTTTTCCAAAATTCGGCACTATTTATTGGGATGGCACTATTTTGGGAATTATTTGCATCAAGAAACACAATTTAGCGCTAAATTAGGTGCTATTAGAGACCAACTTAGTGCCTTATTTAACACCCAATTCTGCGCCCTATTGAGCGCCCAAGTTAGCACCAACTGTAGCTTCCAGTGTAGCTTCTACTTTAGCTTCTAGTTTAGCTTCTTGGTTAGCGTCCAACTTAGCTTCTTTTTTAGATTCTAGTTTGGCTTCTTAGTTTGCTTCCAATTTAACACCTATTGTGATGAAATAGTTAATTTGTTGATTTTTTGGGGGTTAAGTGGATAGGGAATTTTGGTATCAGTGGATTTAGGGATTTGGGGTCTAGGGATTAAGGGTTAAGGGATTAGGGGTTAGAGTTTAAGGTATTAAGGGTCAAGGGCTAATGTATTTGGGGCTTAGGGGTTAGGTATTTTAATCGTTAATTACTTAGGGATTATATCAAGTCAAGGGCTTAGTGACATCCATCGACCCCGCACATAATATTTGAGATTGCCCACATCTCATTGTCATCATTTTTCATTTCCATATGTAGAATCTTGTCGGAACTCTCTTAAAATGTCATGGAACTTCCAATACACCCATCAAATTTCTTTCATTGACCCTGGACAGTGAGCAATGAATGGGGCCAACATTGAAATTTCTTCAATATGTGCTTGTATGCATCAAAATTTGACATGGTTAGACTAGACACATGCCTTGATGGTATGGGAGGGTTTTAAGACTCAAGGTTGTATGATTTCCCCACATAATATTTTATATCATCCATGTTTTCATCAACGTTCATAATGGGTGTATCATTTTCGTCATTCGTCATTTCCATATGTAGAATGTTCTTTGGAACTCTCTTGAAATGTCATGGAAATTCCAATACACCCATCACAAATGTCATCCACCGACCCCGCATAGTGAGAAGTTAATGGGGAAAATGTTGAAATTTCTTCAATATGTGCATGTATGCGTCGAAATTTGACATGATTAGACTAGACACATGCCTTGATGGTATGGGAGGGTTTCAAGGCTCAAGGATGTCTAATATCCCAACATAATCTTTGAGATCATCCATGTTTGCATCAACATTCATCATGCACGTCTCATTGTCATCATCCATCATTCCCTCCTATATAATGTTTGTTGAAACTCTCTTGAAATGTCATGGAACTTCCAATACACCCATCACAAATGTCTTCCCTCGACCCCACACAATGAACAATGAATGGGGCCAATGTTGAAATTTCTTCAATTTGTACTCCTATGCATCTAAATGTTACATGGTTAGACTATACACATGCCTTGATGGTATGGGAGGGTTTCAAGACTCAAGGATGTCTAATGTCCCCACATAATCTTTGAGATCATCCATGTTTGCATAAGCATTCATCATGCAAGTCTCATTGTCATCATTTGTTATTTCCATCTATAGAATATGTGTTGGAACTCTCTTGAAATGTCATGGAACTTCCAATACACCCATCACAAATTCCATCCTACACCGACCCCAGACAGTGAGCAGTGAATGGGGCCAATGTTGAAATTTCTTCAAACTATGCCTATATGCATTGAAATCTGACATGGTTATACTAGACACATGCCTTGATGGTATGGGAGGGTTTCAATAATCAAGTATTTATAATGTCCCCACATAATATTTGAGATCATCCATGTTTACATCAATATTCATCATGCATGTCTCATTATCATCATTCGTCATTTCCATCTATAGAATATTTTTCAAAAATCTCTTGAAATTTCATGGAACTTTCAATACACCCATCACAAATTTCATCCACCAACCCTGCATAGTGAGAAGTGAATGGTGCCAACTTTGAAATTTCTTCAAACTATGCATGTATGCATCTAAATTTGATGTAGTTAGACTAGGCACATACCTTGACATTATGGGATGGTTTCAAAACTCAAGGATGTCTGATGTCCCCACATAATATTTGATATCGTCCATGTTTGCATCAACATTCATCATGGACGTATCATTGCAATCATTCATGATTTCCATTTGTATAATATTTGTCCGAACTCTCTTGAAATGTCATGGCCAATACACCCATCACAAATGTCATCCACCATCCTTGCATAGTGAGCATTGATAAGCCATCGGCGTGGGGGCCATGAGATTCAGTTCGGATCCCATACCATATGAACCGAAGTTTCGGATCCCATACCATATAACTTATCCTTTGGATCTGAGAGCTCAACCATATGACCAGTGTTTACAGGCTAGGGGCTAAGGCACAACCCTTTGGGTTGGAGCTTGGCCACCTTTTTATGCCATATGGCCGATTTAAGGGGGGGGCACCCATATTGGGGGGATTAGCCCATAATTTTCTCCAAAATGGGTATTTTTACCTTATAATAGTGAATTTTGATGATTTTTTGGGTAGTTTTTGGTTATTTTTCCATAGCTTGGTGGATATTGTCCCAATTTGAGTGCCACAAGAGGTGGGTTGTTGGGATTTGATCCCTCTATCTCATGGCTATATAAACCAAGCCATTATGAGGTTTGAAGCGTAAGAAAGTAGCAGCAAGAATCTTGAAGCAAGTTGAGGAAGAACTTGCCAAGGCCAAGTTGTCTTAAGCAGTGAAGAGTAGCTGAGCTTTGGAGGCAGTTTTTGGGAGTTCTAATACTCCTTTTTTAGCGTCGTCTATTGAATCAGGTTCCTGAGACAAATCAGAATATAGTTGATTCAGTCAGAGATCTATATGATGTAATTTTGATGTAGATTTTAATCATTGAATTTTGAATAAAGAAGCCTCCCTCAAGAAAGACAAAGGCCCGGAGACGTAGCTGAATTTTGCCGAACTCCATTATCAACTTCTAGTGTCTAATTTTTTGTGGTTTTCTTTCCTTATTTTATCTACTATTTCTTTTCATTATTTAAGTCTTTGTCACTTTTATATTCACATGCATCGTTGGAAAAGGTCTTGATAAAATTGAAGTCATAGTGCGATATTGCTAAGCACCGATTTTGGATCAGTCGTCAGCATCAACATCATCATCATCATATTAATGTCATCAACATCATCATCATCATCATCACCAAAAATCATCATTGTTATCATTGTGCGCCATCGTCATCATCATTTCCATTGTCATCATCATCATCATTTCCATCATCATCCTCATCCTCATCCTCCTCATCATCGTCATCATCATCATCATCATCATTGTCATGATCACCATATTTGTCATCATCATCATCATCATTTCCATCATCATCATCATCGATGGCCATCATCATCATCATTTCCATTGTCATCATCATCATCATTTCCATCGTCATCAACATGGTCATGATCATCGTCATCATCATCATCGGCATCATCATCATCATTGTCTTCGTCATCATTTTCATGATGACAATCATCATAATCATCATCAACATTGCCATATATCGTCATCATCATCATCAACATTTTCATCATCATCATCATTAGCATCACATTCCATTGTCATCATCATAGTCATTTACATCGTCATCATCATGGTCATCATCATCATCATATTGGTTCCGTCATCCTCATCATCATCATTGTCATCATCATTTTCATCACCATCGTCGTCGTCGTCGTCATCATCATCATCATCATCATCATCATCATCATCATCATCGTCATCATTGTTGTCGTCATCGTCATCATCATTGTTGTTGTTGTTGTCATCGTCATCATTGTCATTACCATAAATCATCGTCATCATTGTGGTCATCATCATTATTTCCATTGTCATCATCATCGTCATTTCCATCGTAATCATCATGGTCATCGTTGTCGAGTTAATCGTCATTTTCATCCTCCTCCTCGTCATCATCATCATCATCATTGCCATAAATTATCATCATCATCATACAACATCATCATCATCATTTCCTTTGCCATCTTCATCGGCATTTCCATCATCATCAGGATGGTCATCATTGTCGTCATCATCATCATCATCGTCATCATCCTCCTCATCATCATCATCATTATCATCACTATCATGATTATCGTCGTCATCATCATTTACATTGTCATGATCACCATCATATCATCATCGTCATCATCATAATGGAGGATAGGTGAGATTATATTAAATTAGGTAGTTAACTATAGAAACAAAAGAAGAGTGGATGTTGCGAGTGATGGTCTAGATCTTATACATCTTTTATTGTGCAAATCTAGGCTGTAGAAATGAAGCATGCAATTCATTGAGAGATAAATGGAAATAAAGTAGAGAAAATTATAGTGATTGACGTTGGGCATGGATGTTTTGTAGGGTACAATTATGTAATGTTAATACTAAATAAAAAAAATCATGGAAAATATATGGATCCCTAATAACGATTATTGGAAATAGTGATGATAACCCTCTCACTATGAAATCCCAAGGTAAATAATGAATTCTTCTCATCCATGTTAATTTCATTCTCTCTATTCACCTTCAACAAGTCGCCTAAAAAATGTGACCACAATTTTAAGAATTGTTTACCTATCTTATTTTCTCTTGCATGTTGAACTTAAAATGATTACTTAGGTATCATGTAGAACAATAATTCATATTTGGAACAATTCATGTAGGTATGGAATAAACAAATCACATTTAATTTGGTGTTTATTAATGTCCTTGGACATGGAAGAGTGAGCTAGCAGAGTTCAAATTTCACGGCCTATGTCATTGACAATCTCATTATGAATATGCCATATTCTCTATACACACCATATATTGTTTGTTGCATGTGATTGCAATGTGCTCCAATGTTTTTAAACAATCACTTGTTGATTTGTAACTTAGTGTATTGGCAACATGAACAAGGTGCCTCATAAAGTTTAACAGTGCATAACCCAATGTAACTAGCATAACCTAGTGTGTTGGAAATCTAAATGAGGCTTCTGAGGCATATTCTTTACTGGTGGAAAAGCAATGTTCCCTTTTAAAACTTGTGTTGCATGTTGATCTTACTTCTAAAATGAAATATGTTATGTAATAACATTTGAAAACAATACAATAACATTTGAGAACAATACAAAAAATCATAAAGTCTAACAATGCATAACCCAATGTAACTAGCATAACCTAGTGTGTTGGAAATCTAAATGAGGGCTTCTGAGGCATATTCTTTACTAGTGGAAAAGCAATGTTCCCTTTTAAAACTTGTGTTGCATGTTGATCTTACTTCTAAAATGAAATATGTTATGTAATAACATTTGAGAACAATACAATAACATTTGAGAACAATACAAAAACTATAGTTAAGGATGTATCCAGTCATGGTAATGTTAAATATATATATATCTTTTCCATATAATTACATCCATATCATGCACACTCTAGACTCCCTACATGTTATGATCACCTAGTAAAATGTATGCAAAGAGGCATGTCACATTTAGTACCTTTTAGTGTTTTTATTAAAATGGAATCATATTTTTTTTTTTTACAACATATTTGTATATATGGAAATTGGAATTTGCTAATGGATTTCCATCTAACTCACTTACCCTTTTCCATGACATGTTTCCAGGGATATCTTAATTTCACAAACAGTTTTTTATACTCCATGGTTATTATAGATGAGAGATCAAACTACATATAATATAAGGATGGAATATATGGAAGTGTTAGTGTTTAGAACAATCATTAATTTCATGAACATCAAGGACTACATGATGTTCATATTTATATTTTATAAATATACATTATAATTATAATTATATATATATATATATATAAAAAAAAGATGTATTATATGTTATATAGTATATAAAACACAATTCCTATTCCCATAAAACAAAACACAACCATTTACTCATGTTTATCGAGACCGAGACCAGACCTCTGTGTAAGGAAACCGACCACAAGTGGAAGGGTTTGGTTTTAGTGTTTATTGAGACTGCGGAGACCTATGCACAAGGAAACCAAGATCAAAACCAGACCTCTATGCAATCAAATCGGCCACGAGGGAAAGGGTTTTTTTTTTTGGTGTTTATTGAGACTGCAAAGACCTCTGCGCAAGGAAACCAAGATCGATACTAGACCTCTTCATAAGGAAACCAGCTGGGAGGGAAAGGTTTTGTTTTTGTTGTTTATTGAAACCAAGAAACCAAGACCTTTGCGCAAGGAAACCGGTGAGTGAAAGGGTTTGTCGAGACCAATACCTCTGCGCAAGGAAATTGAGGACAAGGAAACCAAGATAGAATGGTGAGTTTCCTTGAACTAAATCAATACAATATAGTTTTCAATGGAAATCCCCTTGCATGAAAAAATTCATTTACTTTAAAAAATTGTGTGTTTGGCCACCAAAGTTTGGAATTCTTCATTAAAAGGGATGAATTGAAGCCTAGTTGAATTGTTCCAACTCCTTCATGTTAATACCTTTTGGTGAATGTACATGATGGAGGTACTTTTCCTCTTGTAGACATATATACAATTGTGATCGAGTTTGTAACATCTCCCTACTAGGTAAACCATCCATCATTTTCCTTCAATGATAATGAGATTCAAATCCTTTTGATATAGTTCACAAACATCAAGTGATACATGTGTGAAAATTTCAGTAGGAAGTGGGTCTTATGAATGAACATTCTCTCATCCTCCCACCAATTACAAAAAATATTGGGTTGTGGTTGAAGAGAATAATATCTCCAAGAACCTTGATTATATGTCATCCACTACAATAAAACAATGTATTTTTTTCGGATAACCTGGTTCTATCAAACATATTCAAAATTCTATTGGAATCATTCCAAAAATTCAACCATGTGAACCAAATATTATAAGAATTATTCCTTTTGAATTTATTGGGATCATAAAGGCTTACCCCACCTTAAATCCATTCCAGAAACCAACTCCTCCCACTACAAAAAATCCCTATGATTAGCTTCCCTTTTAGCTCCCTTTTTTTCCTCCACTATCTATTTTAATGTATTTTTCTCCACATTTTTCCAAAATTCGGCGCTATTTATCAGGATGGCACTATTTTGGGAATTATTTGTGATGAGAAACACAATTCAATGCTAAATTATGTTCTATTAGAGCCCAGCTTAGTGCTTTATTTAGCGCCCAATTTTGGGCCCTATTTAGCGCCCAAGTTAGCACCAACTGTAGCTTCCAGTGTAGCTTCTGCTTTAGCTTCTAGTTTAGCTTCCTAGTTATCATCCAACTTAGCTTCCTTTCTAGATTCTAGTTTGGCTTCTTACTTGGCTTCCAATTTAACACCTATTGTGCCTAAATAGTTAATTTGTTGAGTTGTTGGGGGTTAAGTGGATAGGGTCTTTTGGTATTAGCGGATTTAGGGATTTGGGGTCTAAGGATTAAGGGTTAAGTGATTAGGGGTTAGAGTTTAAGGTATTAAGGGTCAAGGGCTAATGGATTTGGGGCTTAAGGTTTAGGTAGTTTAATCGTTAATTGCTTTGGGATTATATCTAGTCAAGTGCTTAACGACATCCATCGAGCCCGCACATAATATTTGAGTTCGCCCACATCTCATTGTCATCATTTTTCATAATGGGAGGGTTTCAAGAATCAAGGATATATGATGTCCCCAGATAATCTTTTATATCGTCCATGTTTTCATCAATGTTCATAATGGTAATATCATTGTCATCATTCGTCATTTCCATATGTAGAATGTTCTTTGTAACTGTCTTGAAATGTCATGCAAATTCCAATACACCCATCACAAATGTCATCCACCGACCCCACATAGTGAGAAGTGAATGGGGAAAACATTGAAATTTCTTCAATTTGTGCATGTATGCGTCAAAATTTGACATGGTTAGACTAGACACATGCCTTGATGGCATGGGAGGGTTTCAAGGCTCAAGGATGCCTAATGTCCCAACATAATCTTTTAGATCGTCCATGTTTGCATCAACACTCATCATGCACATCTCATTGTCATCATCCATCATTCCCTTCTATAGAATCTTTGTCAATACTCTCTTGAAATGTCATGGAACTTCCAATACACCCATCACAAATGTCTTCCCTCGACCCCACACGATGAACAATGAATGGGGCCAATGAAAAAATTTATTCAATTTGTACTCGTATGCGTATAAATGTTACATGGTTAGACTATACACATGCCTTGATGGTATGGGAGGGTTTCAAGACTCAAGTATGTCTAATGTCCCCAAATAATCTTTAATATCGTCCATGTTTGCATCAACATTCATCATGCAAGTCTCATTGTCAACATTCGTCATTTCCATCTATAGAATATGTGTTGGAACTCTCTTGAAATGATGTGGAACTTCCAATACACCCATCACAAATGCCATCCTACACCAACCCCACACAGTGAGTAGTGAATGGGGCCAACATTGAAATTTCTTCAAATTGTGCCTATATGCATTGAAATCTGACATGGTTATACTAGACACATGCCTTGACGGTATGGAAGGGTTTCAAGAATCAAGTATTTATAATGTCCCCACACAATATTTTAGATCATTCATGTTTACATCAATGTTCATCATGCATGCCTCATTATCATCATTCGTCATTTCCATCTATAGAATATTTTTCATAACTCTCTTGAAATTTCATGGAACTTCCAATACACCCATCACAAATGTCATCCACCAACCCCACATAGTGAGAAGTGAATGGTGTCAACGTTGAAATTTCTTCAAAATATGCATGTATGCATCTAAATTTGATGTAGTTAGACTAGACACATGCCTTGACATTATGGGATGGTTTCAAGACTCAAGGATGTCTAATGTCCCCACATAATATTTGAGATCGTCCATGTTTGCATCAATGTTCATCATGGATGTATCATTGTCATCATTCGTGATTTCCATTTTTATAATATTTTTCGGAACTTTCTTGAAATGTCATGGTACTTCCAATACACCCATCACAAATGTCATCCACCAACCCTGCATAGTGAGCATTGAATGGGGCCAACATTAAAATTTCTTCAAATTGTGCGTATATGCATTGAAATTTGATGTGTTTAGACTAGACACATGCCTTTTTGGAATGGGAAGGTTTCATGAATCAAGGATGTATGATTTCCCCACATAATATTTGAGATCGTCCAATATATTTTCTTCAACATTCAATATGGACGTACCATTGTCATCATTCGTCATTTCCATTTGTAGAACCTTTATCGACACTCTCTTGAAATGTCATGGAAATTCCAATACACCCATCATAAATTCATTCCATGCACCCCACATAGTGAGCATTGAATGGGGAAAACATTGAAATTTATTCAATTTGTGCCAATATGCATTGAAATTTGACATGGTTAGACTAGAAACAAGCCTTGGTGGTATGGAAGGGTTTCAAGACTCAAGTATTTTTTATTTTCCCACATAACCTTTGAGATATTCCATGTTTGCATCAATTTTTATCATGCATGTTTATCTCATTGTCATCATTCGTCATTCCCTTCTATAGAATATTTGTGGGAAATCTCTTGAAATGTCATGGAAATTCCAATACATCCATCAAAAATTTCTTCCACCGACCCCACACAGTGAGCAGTGAATGGGGACAACATTGAAATTTATTCAATATGTGCTTGTATGCGTCAAAATTTGACATGGTTAGAATAGACACATTCCTTGACGGTATGGGAGGGTTTCAAGACTCAAGTATGTCTGACTTCCCCACATAATCTTCGAGATCATCCACATTTTCATCAATGCTAATCATGCACTTCTATCTCATTGTCATCATTCGTCATTCCCTTCTATAGAATATTGTCATACCTCTCTTGAAATGTCTTGGAAATTCCATCATGCCCTTCACCAATGTCATCCACTAACCCCACATAGTGAGTAGTGAATGTAACCAATGTTGAAATTTACTTGAAATTTGACATGGTTAGACTAGACGCATGCCTTGACGGTATGGGAGAGTTCCAAGACTCAAGTATTTCTGATGTCCCCACATAATATTCAATATTGTCCATGTTTTCATAAATGTTCATCATGCACGTCGATCTCATTGTCATCATTCGTCATTCTATTCTATAGAATCTTTGTCGGAACTCTCTTGAAATGTCTTGAAAATTCCAACATTCCCATGACAAATTTCATCCACCGACCCCATACAGTGAGCAATGAATGGGGCCAATGTTGAAATTTCTTCAAAATATGACTATATGTTTTGAAATTTTACATGTTTAGACTAGGCGCATGACTTTACGGTATGGGATGGTTTTAAGACTCAGGGAAATCATTCTCTTCATCATTGACATCATCATGGTTTTCATTTCCATCATCATCATCATCATCATATTCATCATGACCCTATTTTTCATCCATGCCAACAAACATCAAACCCGACATACCCATATTTACAACGAAACCTGATGAAGATGCTAATTCCCATGTATTTGTCTTTTTTTTGTGGCATTCTTCGAGATGATTAAACTATGATTCTATTAAGTTGAGATATCCCAAAATTTTATGGGTTCCAACATGCAATTGGTGTAATGGTTAATGGGTTAGGGATTATATTGGGTGAAGGTCTTAATGACATCCATCAACCCTACATGGTTAGTAGTGAATGAGGAAAATGTTGAAATTTATCCAAATTGTCCATGTATGAGTCAACATTTGACATGGTTATACTAGACACATGCCTTGATAGTATGGGTGGGTTTCAAGACTCAAGTATGTCTGATGCCCCCACATAATCTTCGATATCTTCCATGTTTCAAGGGGTTAGGGTTTAGGGGGTTAGGTGTTAGATGGTATAAAGGTTAAGGTCTTAGGCTTAGGATTAGTGAAATATTTCAATTTGTTTGGACATATAAATTAATGAACAAACTTTGGATACATTTATCCTAATGGTTTGGATTTACATTGTTTTACATATACGATATATGTAATTATATTTTCAAACAATTTTATATTTAACATATTGTTATTAAATAGGCTCTTCATCCTAGTTTAGTCTGAGTCTAACCAATAACCTGACAACACCTGTAAACCATTATCAACCAATAAATGACCTATTGGATTATTGAGAGGGGGGGTGAATCAATAATAGAGTAATTCAATCCTTTTTAACTACAAATACAAGTGTTATATCAATATAATAACATTATCATCCAAGAGTTCCATACTAAATAAACAATGAACAAATGAGAAATCATACACATACACAATACACCAATGTTTTTACGTGGAAACCCAAATCGAGAGAAAACCATGTAATTGTTTTTCTTATATGTCTTTAAGAATCACATTCATTGGAAGCACCAACTTCCTTTGTTTTCCAGCTGCAACTGGAAGGAGGCTCCAACCCCCTAGTTTCTCAGGCTACAACCTGAGGGAAGCTCTAACTCCCCAATTCTCTAGCTACAACCAAAAGGAGGATACAACCAGAAGGAGGCTACAACCCCCTATGTTCTTTGGCTACAACCAGAAGGTGGCTACAACCACCTATCCTTGCCCCATACAACCACCCTGACGTATAAGTATAATGATGTAACCACTATCACACTATCACTGTGAGATATACTATTGTAAACCTGTACCAATCAACCTGCACCAAAACAACCTATACCAATAACTTGAACCATGCATCAACCATGCATTAACCTGTACCTCAACCTGTAATCAACCTGTACCATAAAAAATTGCATCAACCATGCATCAACCTGTACCAAACAACCTATAATCAACATGTACCATAAACAAGTGCATAAACCATGCACCGACCTGTACCATGAACAAGTGCATCAGCCATGTACCAAACCTATACAAACAACCTGTCACAACAACTTGTCCAGACAATCTATCACAACAACCTATCCCATCAATCTTATCAACCAAATCAGATCTACTCACCAATATCAATCACCAAGACAACTCTCAAAGATTTGAATCAACCAAGCATAGCACAACAACTCATAATCATCACCAAGATCAATATGTTATTCCAATAATATACCAAGACAAGTATGCTACATCATCCATAAACCATGTGTCAACAATACTACTAACAAGTGCCTCCAACTATGTACCA
>JASDQU010013797.1:237906-250521 GCA_032191745.1 Picea mariana | reverse complement strand
ACTCTAATGTTTGGTTTTGAATAGCCTTGAAGAGTTTCCTCTCCAACCTAATCCAAGGCCCTAGTCTTGAACTAGTTTGCGAACCCTACAAACATAAAAGTCTAGTAGATTTTAAAATTAGCGTTGCTTTTATGGATTTTTCTTACGTCAAGGGGTATGAGGGTGAAACTGATGATGTGTAAAAGACAAAAGCAAAAATGAATGAAAAAGATGGAAACAAAAAACTTTTACGAAATGCAAAATTTCAACAACTTTTCACAAAGAAAGATTTTTTTAATTTTTTCTAAGATTTTGGATAGCAAACTCAAAGGAATTTCACTCGACTACGAGCTACTTATGATCTAAGTGAACTGCAAAAACTTATGAAATAAAATACTTTTCCCTAGCTAATGATGCAGAAACACATTCTTCAACCAAAGAAGAAAATGAAAAGAGATTTTTTTATTTATTTAAGTGCTAGTAAAGCAGGAAAGGGAAAATACCGACAAGCAAAAAACTAAGAAAAACAATTCCGGCTTAAAGAGCAGATTTCAAAGAATCAGATTAAATAAACACACAAAGAAAATTTTAAAAAACAATGATTCTCACGCTTGTCTAAAAACCATAAAACAATTTTTTTTTTCAACTTTTAACTGAGAAAAAGCAGGCTAAGGGTAAGATGAAGCCTAAGCTACTGACTGTTCAAACATAGATTCAAACACCTGAGAGGAATACTTCTTATCAAAGGAGGGGATGATTGCCCCACCGTGAACAAAAAGTAGCCTGTACAAGCACGTGATTGTCACTCAAACAGCACACGTGCAAATGTGTGCTGAACAGAGACAGAGAGTGTGTACACACGGGCTGACCTTGTAGAGGCTGCGTGTATATCTAAATTCTAAGGAAAAATATGAAAACAAGCAGTCCAGACCAGGAAGAGGCCTCTGGTATTGATAACCAAGATCCCTTGAAGGCTTGGATACTCTTTCTAACCAAAAAAACAAATAATGCAAGGAAAAATAATAAGGCAAAAAAAAAACAATCTGAGATAGGACTGTTAACAAGCAAGACTCAGACAGGATTCCAGAAAACCTCCTGAGAATGTGTGATTCTGACAGGGAAGAGGAGGATTGCCTCTAAGGTTCTCTGAACTCCTACATGCTACTGCTATCTCTACAACTACCATTCACACGCAGGCTGTCAGAGGATAGGGCGCGGGTACACGTGATCAGGCCTTCTACAGGCCATGTGTACCTCTGTGTGTCTCGAAAAATACAATCAAGCAAAAGTCAGCGAAATCTGGTATGGAAAACCAGACTCCCTGCTAGCTTAGACCTTACAGAAAAGAAAAGACATGAAAAGAAAAAACAGAAAACCTAGTCTTTAAACTACCCAAAAACTTAAATAAATATAGGAACCCTAAAGAGTATTCTCCCCAGTATGGTCGCCAATTTTGTTGTTGGGGNTACAGAAAAGAAAAGACATGAAAAGAAAAAACAGAAAACCTAGTCTTTAAACTACCCAAAAACTTAAATAAATATAGGAACCCTAAAGAGTATTCTCCCCAGTATGGTCGCCAATTTTGTTGTTGGGAAAAACACCCTACGGACTAGCAAATTAGGGTCAGACTTTGCATGCAGATTTGACCGAATAGAAACTAATTTTTTACCTACATCCCAAGATTTAAATCCCTTTTTCTCAGTAAATGCATGGAAAAGGACCACCTACCTTATTACCGACGTTCGATGTCGATCCTCCGTTGTGATTGATTACTTGTTTGCACTGCTCCTTCCAAAGATGACTTGCACTCAAGACAAACAACAACTATGCATGCATGCTACTTCTATACTCAAGGGTTAGAAATCAAACATAAACTAATCAAATCATAGACAGCTCATGAATTGGGACAGGAAAAGAATTCTTTTTATTATGTAAAGTGAATCAACTTACAAAAGCTGAGACCGGCCACCGCTCCTTGAACCTGATCCTGGGCTCCTCTTCTTCTGTCCTTCAACTGCTTTGTGTTAAATCTCGTTTGGCATGAGGAAAGGCTAAAGGGTTGGGACAATGGAATACGTAAATGGGCATATTTTCTTCGCTATATTTTTTCCTCCTCCAAATGGTACCCCTACCCCTTCTTTTATAGGCTAGAAGGAGATAGGGTTTTGGATGAACCCTCGGTCATGCATCGCCGGGAGTTTCAGTTAACTCACCCATAGTTTTTTGTTCCGTCGGAAACTTTCCTTTTTGTGCTTTTATAGGTACACACGGGTTGTTGTGAGTTAGCCAGCGTGTACACGCGTGCAGTAATGGGTTAGGGCGCGTGGTCCTTTACACAAGAGGATTTTCAAAGAGTTGTTCAGCAGAGTTTTGGCAAAGAAGGGATATGAGTTGGCCTAATGCCAAGTAAGCATGTCTGGTGCAATTTAGGGTTATAACACCTTGCCTCTTATTTATACTTTCATGTAACTTCCTTAAGGGGTTACCTTTTAACCATCTTGACCCACTTTCCTTATTTTAGGGCTAACCCACTTCTCACCACTTGTCCACTTACTAATTTATCCATTAACTTCATTATTTAAATAATTTCTTGTGTATCCACTTTGACTTATAGTACACTCATCACTCCACTTTATTATTTAAATTATCTTCTAACCATCTTAACCCACTTTCCTTATTTTAGGGCTAACCCACTTCTAACCACTTGTCCACTTAGTAATTTCCCCATTAAATTTATTATTTAAATAATGTCTTTTGTATCCACTTTGATTTATAGTACACTCATCACTTCACTTTATTATTTAAATAATTTCTTCTTTGCAACCACTTTCACTACTTTGACCTTTTGGGGCTTCTAGATGACTCGTGAGGGTTCTCCAACTTCACATGGCCAGAACTCTCTAACCGTGAGGAGTTATGTGACGTTCCACATACCACCAGAAATTGCATGACATGTACTATCCATATAGAATATTATTATCTTAAAATATATTAAAACTCATACCATTATACATCAAACAAACTTGGCTCCATTATCCAAACTTGGGTTCTCCAACTTCACATGACCATAACTCTCTAACCGTGAGGAGTTATGTGACATTCCACATACCACCAGAAATGACATGACATGTATTATCCATATAGAATAGTCTTACCTTAAAATATATTAAAAATCATACCATGATACATCAAACAAACTTGGATCCATTACCCAAACCTTTGTGCTACCGGAATTCTCTATCATACTTTCTCCAAGGGTTGACATCAATCACTAAGGGTTGAAATCAATCTACAATATCACTCTCCAATGGTTGACATAAATGACAACCAACAATCCATACCAATTTTTCATCAACCTAATCCAATTGCTTGACATGACCACTAACCATGCTAACACTTATCCAAGTAATCCTAATTTTTTTTGCCAACAATTCATATAAAAGATTGAACACTTTAAGTATATTGCAGCAGATCATTTGTATCGACACAAACAATACTAAATCATTTCATATTTTGGGCCATAAGAATCAACATTTTAAAACATGGATTACAAATAATTCTGAAAATTTAGAAGTCTTGGTCATTAACATTATTGTATGCAACAATGTCATCCAGTGTATCATTGTCAATGCTCATATGTTTTGTGGGTGGGAAAACCCCTACGGACTAGCACTACGGGTTCTATAATGCCTACATAAATGACCCTTTAAAGTCTCCTACTTTTTACTATCATCCTGACATAGGCCCCACATTCATGCATAAAACACAAGGATAAAAGGATCTGGTAACTCTACCTTGAACTCTGTGTTTAGTGTCGATCCTTTTGCATTTCGTAGATCCTTGACTGCAAGTTTCCTCCCAAAGCCAACCTGCATTCATAAACAGACAAATAAAGAACTCCAAACAGGCATCTTATATATGGCCTAGTGGGTTAGAGGTTCTAATAAAATATAATCAAAATTGAATATTGAACACCTCATATGGAGAGACAAGAAAAGTAATTCTTTTATTAATCTCACAAAAGTAACTTACAATGGTGAGATCGTGCACTGTTCCTTGAATCTGGTCCTAATCTCCTCTTCAACTATGCACCAACTACTTCCACATATGCTTCTCCTCACAAAATGGTTGCAAAATATTGGGGCAAAGGGGAATACAAAAAAGGCCAGAGTTTCTTTTCTCTTATATTCCTCCTTCTGAAAGGGACCCTTACCTCTCCTTTTATAGGCTAAAAGAGGGTATTTATTCGGTTGAGCGACCATCAATGAGTGGTCAAATTGTTTTGGCAATTACCCGGAAATATGTATTATGTCTGCAACTTTCTATTTTTTGTGCTTTTGTCAGTATACGTGAGTTGTAATGGGTTAGCTAGCATATATATGTGAGAATAAGTGGTGCAAGGCATGTATGACTTCAAAAGGATGGTGTTTTAGAGGAGTTGTTCAATAGTGGCTTGGCAAAAATTCCAAGTGAGATGGTTGGATGCCAGGTATGCATGTTGGGTGTTAATTAGGGTTATAACATATGCCCCCTAATGTGTGAGGTCATAAGAGAATCTGATAGCCAAAATACATTACCAATCCTCACCAATATACAAAGCGAGTGAGCCCAGGGACTAGAGCTCAAGAGGTGTCATCTGGAAAATAACAATTGTCTCACCGAGGCATGCATACCCATGCTCAGAATGAAATAAAATCATGGTTGTTAATCAAATACATTGCAGATCCATGTCATATAACTATATAAAGTGTAGCCGCAAGAAATACACAGTGGATATACATCTCAAAATCAAAAAGATATACATGTAGAGTATCCATCTTCAAGAAGCAAATGATGCCTGATGGATAGAGATGAGGCCTTCAGAGCTCAAGAAACAACTTCAAAATCTTCATAACTCGGGTAGGAGTGTAGTATGTGTGTACGACTTCACTACCCAAAGTTCTTCGATGGCTCATTGGGGAATAAATTAGAGGATCTTGATGATCAAACTGAGGACTTCATTGATTTCAAACAAAGACTTGATTGGGATTTAGGGATGGTCAGGCATGAGATCAAGAGACAAACTACAGAAGGGTCGAATCAAGCTTGGTAAAAACTTCCCTTAGATAATAGCACAACAAATGATGAGACTTAGGCAACATGGTATTGACATAAGTTCACGATGCAGGAGGCAACACGAACTCTCCATATGTTTGGAAGAATAACCAAACAGAGGAGGACATAGCTCTATGTAGCGATAACAATTTCCTAAGGTCACATTAAATCCCTGAGCTTGACAAACAAATGGAAGGATGTGCTTTTTCCAAGGGTGACTCATTGTGCTGTCAAAAAAATACTTTTCCCTTCCTCTTTTTGGGGTATATTTGATCTTTTTTTGTCTTTTTCAATAATTTGTTGGGAAGCTTGAAAAATAATAAAAGAATGATACGTTACAAAGGAGGAACGAGTGTCACTGACATACTAGTTCCTCAGTGCAAGGAACACACTAATTCTCAGAGCAAGGAGACATATGTAGGACAAGGACACTCAGGAAAATCCCTCCATGGGTCAGGTGTCAAGATGCAGAGGCAAAGTGCTACAAGGCTTGCGTATACGGCATGCTTCATATGGTTCGGTTGAGAGCAACATGGATCCAGAATTAGGCCAATGACGCAGGAATGCAAGTGCGATTAACAAGACACAATGATAACGTCCTTCGATGTAATTTTAATGAGCCAAGAGAAGGTAAGCTCAACAATTTTTCATTTTTAGAGAGTCTGGAAAAATGTAAAAGGAGACTCTGATGGGGTACCTTTTTCGAAGGTAGTCTAGTCGGTTCGAAAAGGGGGTAAACTAGCACCAAAAAGACGTCTATTCAAAACCATTTTAATGAGCATAACAAAGACAAGATCACTCGACAATTTTTTCATATTTAAGGAGTCTAAAAAAATATTAATTATGGACTCCGTATGAGATGTTCTTCTGGACCATTTTAATGAGTGTGAAGGAACAAGGTCACTCAAGATCTTTCCAGACTCCCTAAAATTGAAAAGATCTTTGAGTGNTTTAGTCCCTCAAGCCTAAAAAAGGGTTAAAATTATACTTGAGAATACTCTTCTAGAGAACCGAGGCTCCTAGAGCATACCTTTGTTCGTACAGTTGACCATCCAAACCGAAAAAGGGATAAACTACCACCGGACAGACGTGCCTTCAAATTTCATTTTAGCGAGCGTGAAGGGCAACAATATTGATCAACAATCTTTTCATGTTTAGAGGGTCTAAAAAGGGCTTAAAAGAAGACCCGTTGTGTTTTGGGAGTCTCGAGGGTGAGGTCAAGAGTGATAATGAATCATACAAATGAGGTTCATACTCATAATCAGGAAAAACTAATAAGTACTCCCGAGCCTATAGTCATTAGTGACAACATGGACACCAAAATGTAGCCAGGATCTGCCTAGGGAATCCATGAAAGGGGGAGGCTCTATCACTAAATTACGACACCTCTAAAGAAGCAATGATGGTTTTGTGTCACAACTCAGTGGGGTTGATCCTATGGTAAAGCGACAAAGACAATGAGATACATAAAGTGGAGGTGGAATCCTAACATAGATGCAACAAGTTAGAAAAAATGACTTTTACCAAAAGACCTTAAAAATGCCCCAAATCTCCAAAATGTTTCATAATACCCAAAGTTACACTTAATGTAACAATTCATAAGAAACTCCCGGACCATACTAAATGATTTTCAGGCTAGAGAAAATGACAAATGGGTTCAAAAAATGACAAAAAGGGGCCAAAAGGTCTATAAATAGAAGCTGGAAGTTCATTATCACTATTGTTGATTGAGAAATTGACTAAGAAGCCAAAAACACCCCTTTGTCAAAAGACTTGATTCCATGAGCTTCAGTGGACGAAACGAAATTCCACTTGGACCAAGTAAGTACATACTAACTCCCCTTACATTTTAATTCTTCAATTGTGCATTTCTTTTTGTTTTTTGGTGGGGCACTGACCTTTTAAAAAGGTCATCCCTATGTATATGTGGGTTGTCCTATGAAAGCCAATGTATGCCCGTGTGCAAAGAAAATACTACACGCAGGCATACATGACGTGTATATTACAACCCACGTATACCCTCCAACATGTTGAAAAATTTAAAAAATGCAATAGTTAATCCCCCCTAAACTTTGTGAATTGCAGGATGTATGTTCACTGAAGAGAGAGGGAGCATGAGGAAATTGATATTTTGGTCGAAGAGGACCCTGATGCTACTGCCGCATTGGCGCAATGTGGTTTTCTAAAATTCTTCCAATTTTCATTTATGTGGGCACAACCTAGGCTGTTGAATGCCTTGGTAGATTACTGGCACCCGGATGCAGAGGCATTCATGCTTGAGGGACAGTCATTGACTCCTACAAATGAAGATATCTACTTTCTGACTGGCCTCTCAAGGAGAGGGTAACCATTCAACTTTTGCATGTTTCCCTCTAGGCCTCACAACATAGATGAGTTGATTGAACTCCATTGCAAAGTTGGTACAAAGAAAGTGGGTACGCAGGTGTCGATAAACAAGATTTCTAACCTATTACTGAAAGTGATAGTTTTTCTCATTGGGTGGATAACTGGATCCACATCTTTACATCAGGCTTCCCGGGCACACATTAATTTTGCATTTCATTGCTTAAATGCACAAATGTTTGAATGGAGTACCACCTTACTAGACTGCATGAAGAGGCAGTTGACAGAGTGTCGTATGCAGAGACACAAAAAATTTGGGTTTGGGACTATCCTTTGCTCTTTCTTCTTCGAGAGGGTCCCCAGTCTCAGTCCTAGAGAGATGATACGAGGGCACGAGGCCCCTCTCCCAGCACTATGTAGGTTGTCCACGCTATTTCTGCGACAAGGGGGAGGGATAACCATTGAGGCTTTTGACGACAAGTTTTTTTCCCTGGTAGGAATGACAGATTCCGGCCATAGAGGACTAACCCTATGTCAGGATCAACTTTTCCAGAGATCCTGACATGCCTGTGCCTCCCAGAGAGGAGCAAGGAGAGATGGGTAATTTTGTTTTTGTTTTTAAAATTATTTAATTTTTATGTTTTTTCATATATATCATGTTTTTGTATACTAGAGTATCTGACACGTATGTATCTGTTATGTGTAGATGTGGGGCGAGTGCGCCCAACAGACTTAATGAGGACTAGGCGGTGTCCTTGACCAAAGGCGGGACCAGCAGCAGTAGGGGGACCTCCAGCCGGAGAGGCTGAGAGAGTTTTGAGGTGGGTGGAGTGGAACCTCACCACGCTTACTCGTTCAGTTCCTATGGCGGAGATCGAGGATCTCCCACCGTCTATGCAGACTCACATTGTTGGGGTACCTCGAACCTGGGTCCATCTCTTTCAGCGTTTTTCCAACACTGTTTTTCACTATGGTAGGGCCAACAAGCCCCGCCCTTAGTTAGGGTAGACTTCTTACATGCTGGGGGCACCTTTTGTATATTTTTGAGGGCATAAGACCCGTGACTCTTTACTGGACACATATTTTTTGAGGCGCTTGTACCCACCCATGTACTCTGGTACTTTGTGATATATATGTGTGTATTTACATATTTTTTTGTTTTATGGATTACATTTATTTACAAATGTATTTACATGTGCGTGTGTTTTCTTTTTCTTACATGTGTGCAATATGCCAATCTAATATATGATTATCTAGAGTATCTGTAACTTGATTCAATCTCCTAGGAACATGGATATACGTAATGTAATCAAAGCTTCGTTCTAAGAGATGTACCCTAAGGAATCATCGGTGTAGAGTAGTATCATAAACGGGGTAAACTCCATTTAATTGAGACACAACCAGTTGAGTGTCTAAGTAAACTCAAAGGTGAGAGATACCATGGGACAAAGCATCACGAAGCAACTCTAAGACTGCATTGTATTCGGCAACATTGTTTGTGGCGTCACCTAAACAGATACCTCCTGAAGATAGCAACTGGCCTTGAGGTGTGAAAATCACCCAAGCTGCGGAAGCAAGCCTCCGAATGTGCTGGCTAGTGCTGTCCGCGAACCCAATGAACACCTTTGATTCACTTGACATCTTCCACAGTGAAAAATATGACATCAAAAATGACACATCCATAAAACTAAAAGGATAAAAACTACAAAAAACAAATGTACAAGAACTATACATATGTTACAAGAAGTCACCCGAGGCGACCTACCTATGAGTAATACTTCTTGAGTTAGAGCCCATTTCTAGGCTCCACCAAATCATTTTCCTCAAATTCCACCAGATGATAAGCACCCTTCTTTAGAACCTCTTTTACTATGAAAGGTCCGGACCACATGGGTTTGAACTTGCCTGCCCCCAGAGGGTCCTTATCTTGGTCATAGACCAAGACAAGGTCACCTTCAGAGAAAATCTGAGGATGAATGGATTGATCATATTGACACTTGAATTTTTGCTTGTGAGCCTTGTTGGCTAAGGTTGCATCACGACACTACTCATTGAGCTGCTCGAGGTAAAATAAATTCTCTTCAAGCAGTGAGGTGTCTGGAAATAACTGTACTGCCAACTTTAGAGACGGGATCTGGCACTCTATGGGCAAGACTGCTTCCATCCTGTAAACGAGTTGAAAAGGTGAGAAACCAGTTGCAGTATTAATAGAAGTTCGATAGGCCCATAATTCCAATTATAACATCAAATTCCAATTTGACTTGGCCGAATTGATCGTTCATTGTAGAATGGTCTTAAGAGATTTATTTACAGCTTCCACCTGATCATTCGCTTTTGGGTATTAGGGTTACAAATTTTCTTTCCTCAACCCAAGCTTTGATGTTAACTCAGACATCATTTTGTTCTGAAAGTGACTACCATGGTCAGTGACAATCTCTCTTGGGATGTCGAACCTTTCTATTATCTGGTTAAACAAAAAGAGAGTTGCAGTCTCGCCATCATGTTTGAATGTTGGCATAGCTTTGACCCACTTCGTGAAGTAGTATACTACTACGATGATATAACAGTGCCCCCTTGCTGAAGGGGGGTTGCATGTAGTGTAGTCAATCCCCCACTGGATGAAGGGACCAACGATAATGACGAGAAACATGGGAGCGGGGTGTTCCCTCATATTCCGAGAGAATATCTGACACTGGTGGGACTTCTTGACTGATTCAACACAATCTTTGATTAATGTCGGCCAAAAGTAACTGGCTTGTAGAATCTTTTGGGTTGTTTCCAACCTAGAAAAATGAGCGCCACATGCTCCGGTGTGGCAATTGTTAAGCATTATTTATGCTTCTTCATGAGTGAGACATCGGTGAAGGATGAAATCTACACCTCGACGATACAAAGTGTCCTCGAGTATGAGATATTTCTTGGCCTGATGGTGTATTCGGCGACGCTCATCACGAGAAGTAGAGGCGGGGCACTTCAAAGTCTGGAGATAGAAAAGTAAATCTCCATACCAGGGGTCTGAAGATGCGATAAAAAACATGTCTCCTTTAATAGGTGACTCTTCGGGCATAACATCACCTGACTTGACCGGAAGTTCCGAGATGAGTTCCGCAAAGACCAACAACTTTTTGGATTTCACCAAAACAAAATCTAAGTCAAATTCCTGGAGGACAACTATCCATCTACTGATCTTTCCACCAATTACTCATCATGTCAACACATACTGAAATGGATTCACAACGACAATGGAAGTGGTCTTGTGAAACACGATAGAATGACGAAACAGTTGGATAGCATGAACTACTTCCAACGCAAGTTTTTTGATGTGGGAATAATTGAGTTTCAGTCCGACCAGGCCTCGGATCAGGTAATAAATCACATATTCTAAGAGAAAATCATCCTCTTGAACCAATACCATACCGATGGTCGACTCTGTCGCAGCCAAGTACAATAAGAAATTTTTATTATAATTGGGTGGTCGAAGTAGAGGGGTAGTCATGAGGGCACATTTGAACGCTTCGAAAGAGCATTGAGCGAATTCATCCCAATGAAAAGGAACGTCCTTCTTCAATAAATGCATAAATCCCTTTGTGATCTCAACATAGTTTGCGATGAAATTCCAGAAAAAGTTTTCTTTTCCCTGTAAACTCTGAAAATGAAGGATTGTGCGCAGTGGAGGCAACTGAACTATTGCCTCAACTTTGAGAGGATCGACCATGATCCCTGTTGTCGAAACTATGAAACCTAGCAGACGACCCAAAGTCACGCAAAAACTACATTTTTTTGGATTCAAGTGAATCTGGTAGTAGCACCATCGCTCAAAGATAAGTCAGAGGTGTGTGGGATGATCATCTCTCTTACGAGATCGTGATGCTAAATCATCAAGGTAGGCCTCGACTATATGCTTGAGGTCCTGGAAAGAAAGAGACATGGCCCACTAAAAAGTAGCTCCAGCATTTTTCAGACCAAAAGGCATCTTATGATAAGCGAACATACCCCACGGACAAATAAAAGTGGTTTTGTGTTGGTCTTAGGGTTTGATCTGTATCTGATTGTATCCCGAAAAACCATCTATGAAAGAAAAAGCTTTGAAACCTACACATTCATCGATTATCTGGTCAATAAATGGTGTGGGGAAATTATCCTTTGGACAGGCCTTATTTAAATCATGGAATTCCATACATACGCGAAATCATACCCTATTTTTTGTCAAATAGAATGGGATTTGACACCCATTGATTCAAATGGACGGGGTAGATAAAAACTGCTTTGAGCAGTTTCTCTACTTCAGCCTTAATAGTTGCTGCTTTCTTAGGATTAATTGGATGAAGTTTCTATCAGACTAGCTTAGCATCAGGATAATTCATGATTTCATGTTCGACAATTCTTTGATCTATGCCTGGCATTTCCTCATAAGACCAAGCAAAAACATCGCAGAATTCTTTAAATAAATTCATGTATATTCCAATCTCCTTGGGGAAATAATCAACTCCTACGAGAATATTCTCTACAACGCCAAGGGTTATGGAGATATCAATAGGTATCATTTTAGTGATGGTTTCCATATTACCCTCGACATAAACAATGTGTGTAGCCAAGGGATTGACTAGACAAGACCTAGCTCCAATCATAGTCAAAGTGAATTCTCCTGCTTCAATTCTTCTTAACTCTTGGAGAAAATAAGATCTATGATGGAGATCATCCCAAGGTCTATCTGGACTAGTCATTGCTTCAATAATCGCTTCATCTAAATGCAAGACTAAGTATAAAGAATCAGTATCAGCAAGGGAACCTTGAGCCCAAGTAGGCTCTAGTAACGGATCTAACTCCTATGCGGGAGTCAGATCGGGGTCAGCAGAAGCTTGTTGGACTATTGAGTACACAACTTCTACCATAGACAAGGGCATGGCCATACCAAGGTTCCCTATCCCTTCCATCGTGGCCGATGGGGAAGGAAGAGTCCACGGATTTTTAAAGTAGGTCGTACGAAATGACAAGAATTGAAAAATATCAAACTTAGGCTGGTCTGAAACGAACTTAACATCGCTGGAAGGAGGTGGGTAATCGAAAGTACCAATGAAAGGTGGGAACAAACCAACCCCTATGTTGATGATGTCGAGTTGAGGTTTATCAATCATCAGGACCGTGGATGCCCCCGATGAAGGGTTAGGATGAGAGAAAGACAATTGATCAATGGTCATG
>JASDQU010013797.1:177444-196849 GCA_032191745.1 Picea mariana | reverse complement strand
TGGAAGTGTGGTAAAACAGGGCATTATAAGAAAGATTGCAAGTCTAAGAAGGTTGAAAAACCAAAGGGATCTGATAGTACCTCTTCCACAGAGGCGAAAACCTCCACTGAAGAAGGAGGTGATGTTTACCTGGCATCTACAAGTACACATGCAGACCATGATGTATGGTTGATCGGCTCAAGTGCGTCATACCACATGACTCCTCACAGGGAGTGGTTCTCTGAATATGAAAAATATGATGGTGGTGATGTATTCCTAGAAGATGACTCGACAGCAAAAATCATGAGACGTGGAAGGGTTAAGTTGCTCCTAAAAGATGGAAGGATTAGAACACTCACTAGGGTTCTTCACATTCCAAAACTAGCCAGGAGCCTAATATTTGTAAGCAAGTTGGATGATGCAACAGTGAATACTGTATTTGGAAAGAACACTTGCAAGATGGTACGAGGAGCAATGGTGCTGATGAGGGGAGTGTTATAATATGAAAGATTGTGCTCGTTTTACCATTGACAATACCCTTGTCACCCATCCATAGGCCGAAGCCACCCTCCGAGCACCTTGACCTTGACAGAGAAGAATACGGGTAGCAATCAATAGCCAAGCAAGGCTAATGCACCAACCAAGAATAGAAACCAAAGCTGATCAGATAGTCCCACCCAGAAACTGGCGCAACACCTTCCCCAGAAACTTGCGCACAAAACTGCCAACTGCAGTGCGCACAACTGGCTCAACAATTCTGAGAATGTGAATAATGAGAACTGGCACCCTGTATTTATAGTGGTTATGGCAGACTCACTGGGGCCGACTTCTCCTTCTGGGTACTAATTAATTCATATTAATTATATTTCTGCAGCGGACATCTTGTCTAGGGTTTCCTTTACTTCTTTGCTTCCCTCCAGAATATTCTAATCTCGTCATAGGTCACAATAGAGGTTCATACCTCCCGAAGCTACCATAATATTAACACTCCCTCCTAGCTAGGGAGGTATGATCTTGAGCACAAACAGACCATTCAATTGGTAGTATCACGAGCACCGTCATTATTATCCAACTGGATAATCTCCTATGACTACTGGTACAATATCAATTGATAGAACACAATTGTGTCTATCCACAGTAGTACACAACTACTCAAACCATAACACATAGTCACAAACAGTGGAACATATCCACCACAGTAGTATATCTCTATTGTCTGGAGATAGGCAGTCTCCATAACAATCATATGATGACAGCCTGCACAGAAAATATTGTTAAAATAAACTGAACCATCTGGGCCAATCTTTCACTCACATCTGTGAGATCTGAAAGAATATCTTCCCTCAGTATAGAACATCAACAATGGGCTATCTGCCCTATTCTTCTCAAACAAGGAAGAATGATTGTTTCTGATTTCTGAGCCATGGACCATTCCTCACCCTGGGCCATTCTTCCTACACTAATCAAAGTGCACCCTGGAGATAATGTATAAACCCTAAGGAATGTCTACCCCTGATTGCTAAGCCTGGACCATTCCCCACCCTAGGCCAGTCTTCCTACACTAATCAAAGTGCACCCTGGAGAGAATGTATAAACCCTAAGGAATGACTGTCCGGACCATTTCCTCTGTTAACCACAAGAGGAAAAAACTGTCCTGTATCAACCTCCAAAACGAACCATTCCTCATGTTAACCACAATGAGAAATAGTTGTCCGGCGAGGCGAGCCAGTCTTCTTGAGTAACCCTCAAGAAGAGAGACTGCCCTAGACCACTCCCCATGTTAACCACAATGGGAAGTCGTTGTCTATGATACATCAGCAATCTGGACCATTTTCCATGTTAACCACAATGGGAAATCGTTGTCCGTCAGAAATCTCAATCCACTTTCCGAACAGGAAAGAATCTGTCCAATCTGGATTATTTTTCAATCACAAAGATAAATGTTTCAATAATATTTTTCAACAATATTTTTCAATAATATTTTTAGTGCTCCCTCCTAACCTGGAGAGTCTTCCCTTTCAACTAAGGGAGTTATTTCCACGATCCCCATCTTCTCTCGGAAATATGTAAACTTTATTCTGGATAGAGGTTTTGTTAGAATGTCTATTGTTTGCTCGTCAGAGGGGATATACTCGAGCTTTACCTCTCCTTCCTGGACTTTATCTCGAATAAAGTAATATTTGATCTCAATGTGTTTCGACCTTTCATGAAATACGGGATGTTCTGATAATCTTATACAACTCTGATTATCACAATGTATTATGGTTGATTCTAGAATCTCATCAAATAAATCGGAGATTAACTTCCTTAACCATATTGCTTCAATGCATGCTTCACATGCTGCGATATACTCTGCTTCTGCTATGCTGAGTGCGACAGACTTTTGTTTCCTGCTGCCCCAAGATATCATAGCAGAGCCCAAGCTGAAACACATACCTGAAGTGCTCTTTCTGTCTTCTGCACTTCCTACCCAATCTGAGTCTGTGAATCCATGAAGTTGTATATCACTGGATGTGGTATATCTCAAGCCATAGTTTATTGTTCCACAAATATATCTTAATACATGCTTTGCAGCTATCCAATGTTCATGTCTTGGTTCCACTTGGAACTGGCTTAGTGTATTCACGGTAAAGCAAATGTCTGGTCGAGTATTTACCAAATACATCAATGACCCAATTAGTTGTCGATATAGAGATGGATCTACTGGATCAGAATCTGGAACTTTTACTTTTCTTATATCTGCATTCATAGGAGTGTCCATGGACTTACAATCCATCATTCCAAATTTCTGAAGGATCTTTATTGCGTACTTTCCTTGTCCAAGGAATACTTCACCACGCTTCTGCCATACTTCTAGTCCCAAGTAATAATGCATGAGACCTAGATCTTTCATATCAAATTCAGAAGCTAATTCCTTCTTGCACTGGATAATAAGAGACTCTTCACCTGTTATGAATAGATCATCAACATATAATAGTAGAATCACAAGTGCATTGTCCACGACTTTGTAATAAAGGTTTGGATCTGCATGACTCTTGGAGAAACCAAGTCTTGTTAGATAGTTGTCCATTCTGGCATACCAAGCTCTTGGAGCTTGCTTGAGTCCATATAGAGCTTTCTTTAATCTGCAAACGTGAGTGTCTCTGGAATGTACCTCAAACCCTTGAGGTTGTTCAATATATACTTCTTCTTCAATTGCTCCATTCAGAAAGGTCGTCTTTACATCCATCTGTTGTAAGTTCCATCCCATGGAAGCGGCAAGAGATATGATAGCTTTGATGGAAGTATATCTAGCCACTGGAGCAAAGGTTTCGTCATAATCTTCTCCCTCCTTCTGGGAGAACCCTCTGGCTACGAATCTTGCCTTGTATTTATCCACGCTTCCGTCTGCTGCATATTTGATCTTGTATACCCGTTTTGAAGTTACCACTGATTTTTCTTAGGTCTAGGTACAATTTCCCATACCTCATTTTTCATAATTGATTGATGCTCTTCCGTCATAGCTTCTTTCCATTGTTCCTTTTGAACTGCTTTTTCAAACGTGGTAGGGTCTTCATCTAGAAGCTTCATCATGTATGTTGCATAACATGAGAATCGTTTAGGTCTTTTACTCTTTCTAAATGTTCCTTCTGGAACCTTGAGTCTTTCTGCGTCTTGTAAAGTAGCTTCAAGCCAAGCTGGTCTTTTCTTGGTCTTAGGTACGATATCTGAATTAATGTTTTCACATGGCTCCATAGGATGATCAGGTAGTTCCTTTTCATCATTTTTGTTTTCTGTGCTTTCTTCGTTAAGTTCTTCAATCTCTTCTTCTTCTATAGTTTCTTCTATGGATTTCTTGAAGGCCATCTTCTCATTGAATGTTACGTCTCTGCTGACTTCGATCTTGTGTTGTTTTGGAATATATATTCTATAAGCTTTGGATGAATCATTGTATCCCACGAATATCCCTTTCTTTCTTGAAGGTTCTAGTTTATTTCTCTTGTCCTTGGGTATGTGAGAGTAAACAGGACATCCAAATATTCTTAGATTCTCCACATTAGGTTTCTTACCTGAGAAAGCTTCTTCTGGTGTCATGTATCTCAATATACGATGAGGACTTTTGTTCTACAAATATAATGTTGTCATTGTTGCTTCTCCCCATAAGAACATGGATAGACCTTGATCATTTAGTAAGGCTTTTATGGTTTCTTCAATGGATCTGTTCTTTCTTTCTGCTACAACATTTTGTTGAGGATTATGAGGAACTGTCAGCTCCCTCCTAATCCCTGTCGATTTGCAGAATGCAACGAATTCCTTTGATGTGTATTCTCCACCATTATCGGTTCTTAGTGTTTTGATCTTCTTATTCGTGATATTTTCTATTCCTGCTTTAAACTCTTGAAACTTGTTGAATACTTCGTCTTTTGTCTTGAGTAGATATAACCAAGTCTTTCTTGAATAGTCATCTATGAAGATTACGTAGTAAGAAGATCCTCCTAGAGAGTTTACTGGCATCGAACCGCAAACATCAGAGTGTATCAGATCTAGAATCTCCTTAGATCTGTTGCTGTTGCTTGGGAATGGTTTCTTGATATTCTTCCCAAGGGCACATCCCTTGCAAATTCCTTCATGTGTAGATTTCAATTCTAGTATTCCTTCAACCATCTTTCTAAGAAAAGGTAATGCTTAATAGTTGATGTGAGCGTCCCTTCTATGCCAAAGCTCATTAGGGTTGACTTCGTCATGTACGAGAGCTTCTTCATTCTGTTCTAGTAGTCTATACAGATTTCCTTCACGACTTCCAATAACCCTAGCATTCTCTATGCTAGAGTTTTTATGCCAAGATAACACCTTTCCATCCATGAAGGCTATTATGTTTCCTTTGTCTTCTAGGCATGATATCGATACAAGATTCTTTTCTAAACCAGGTACATATAGAACATTGCTTAAGTGAACATAGTTACCCGTTTTCATTTTGATGGAGGCTTGTCCAAATCCTTCCACGGGGTAAGTGGTTTTGTCTCCAAGCTCTACCTTGTACGAGGTCTTCTTCTCATTTAGATTTGAGAGTCTGGCTTGATCTCCTGTCATGTGCCTAGAAGCTCCACTATCGATTATCCACATGTCATCTTCAATAGTTTTGGTAAGTGTTGAGTAGTGTAAAAGACTGATCGTTTCACTCATGTCTTCGGTTGACTGGTAACTGGTCATGCCTTGATCCAAAACTTCAACTTCATCGTTTCTGTCTTCTGAAAGAGCCAAGAGGTGCGCTGAGTTAGGGTGCATCTAAATATCTTCTTCTTGAGCGAGATGCTTCATCACAAGGTGTCGGCTCTGAGAGTAGGGTTTCTGCAACTGCTTCTGCAAGTAACCCTAGTGGCAGTGTCTTGGAGGTTGTTCCTGCTAGTAACCCTAGCGACAGTTCCTCAGCGAGCTCAATATCCTAGCGGCTATGCTTCCTTCCAGCGTTTAGGCTAAATGAAGGAAGTGTGGGCCCATAACCTGTTAGAATATGAAAGATTGTGCTCGTTTTACCATTGACAATACCCTTGTCACCCAACCATAGGCCGAAGCCACCCTCCGAGCACCTTGACCTTGACAGAGAAGAACACTGGTAGCAATCAATAGCCAAGCAAAGCTAATGCACCAAGCAAGAATAGAAACCAAAGATGATCAGATAGTCCCACCCAGAAACTGGCACAACACCTTCCCCAAAAACTTGCACAGAAAACTGCCAACTGCAGCGCGCACAACTGGCTCTCTGCAATTCTGAGAATGTGAATAATGAGAACTAGCACCCTGTATTTGTAGTGGTTCTGGCAGACTTACTGGGGCCAACTTCTCCTTCTGGATACTAATTAATTCATATTAATTATATTTCTGCAGCCGACATCTCGTCTAGAGTATCCTTTACTTCTTTGTTTCCTTCCGAAATATTCTAATCTCGTCATAGGTCACAATAGAGGTTCATACCTCCCGAAGCTACCATAATATTAACAGGGAGTTCGATGTAGAACTCTATACAAGTTGTTGGGAAGCACTTATACTAATGGGTATAATAGTTCTGTTGTCCCTAAGCAGAGAAATGAAGGAGACAAGATCAATACTGTCCCAGAAAAGAAGACCATGTTGTGGCATCAAAGATTGGGGAATATTGGAGAAAAGGGCCTTCGAACACTACACGGTAAAGGTATGGTTGAAGGTATGGCTAATTGCACTCTGGATTTTGATTTATGTTAACATTGCATATATGGTAAACAGAAACGAGTAAGATTCCCATCTGGTGCTACAAGAGCAAAGGGGATCTTAGAGTTGATACACAGTGATGTGTTTGGACCTATGCCTGTTCCATCACTAGGTAAGTCTGTGTATTATGTTTCATTCATAGATGATTTCTCAAGGAACACAAGGATTTATTTTCTTAGAAAGAAATCTGAGGTATTTGATCAATTTAAAGAGTTTAAGGCTCTGGTAGAAAATCAGACAGAGAAGAAAATAAAGGTATTGAGAACAAATAATGGTGGAGAATTCTACGGAAATGAATTCGAAGAATTCTGTAAGAAGTGTGGTATAGCAAGGCAGAAGACTACTCCATACACTCCTCAGCAGAATGGAGTTGCAGAAAGGATGAACAGGACACTAATGGAAAAAGCAAGGAGCATGCTCAGCGGTGCCGAGTTAGGACAGGAATTTTGGGCAAAGGCAGTGGGTACAGCATGTTACCTGATTAATCGATCACCCTCATCAATGTTGGATGATAAAACTCCACACAAGGTATGGACTGGAAAGAAACCCTCTCTTCAACATCTTAGAGTGTTTGGTTGTGATGCTTATGTACATGTTCCAAAGGAAAATAGGAGTAAGCTGGATAAAAAGGCTGAAAAGTGTATCTTTAATGGTTATAAAGATGGTGTGAAAGGTTATAAGCTTTGGAACCCAGAAACCAAGAAGATTGTTTATAGTCGAGATGTTGTTTTCAGAGTGGTAAAAGATGTTTCCAAACAGGAATTCCTACCAAGGCCAGAAGAACCTGAGAAAATAGAGCTAGAGTTGGATGATGCAAAATATGAATCATCTGAAGAAGATGAAGCAGCAGAAGAAGAAGAATCGCATACCCCAGTGTTGAGGAGATCAGTGAGAGAAAGAAGGCAACCAGAAAAGTATAGTCCACCTGATTTTTGTTCCAATTTTGTTGTATCTATTACTGATGATGATCCCATAACTGTCAGGGAAGCAGTGAATTCAGAGGATAGTAAACTATGGAAGAAGGCCATGGTTGAAGAAATGGATGCCTTGGATAAGAATGAGGCATGGTATATAGTTGAGTTGACAGCTGGAAAAAAATTTGTTGGTAGCAAATGGTTGTTTAAGAAGAATTTTAATGCAGAAGGAAAAGTGGAGAAATACAAAGCTCGACTAGTAGCAAAAGGTTATTCCCAGGTAGAGGGAATTGACTTTGGTGAGATTTTTTCTCCTGTTGCTAAGTTAACTTCTATTAGATTTCTTTTATCTATTGTTGTTGCTTTTGATCTTGAAGTGGAATAGATGGATGTGAAGACAGCATTCCTACATGGGGATCTGGAAGAAGAAATCTACATGAAGCAGCCAGAAGGCTTTGTAGTGAAGGGAAAGAAAGAGTTGGTCTGTAAGATAAAGAAGTCACTATATGGTCTGAAGCAATCACCTAGGATGTGGTACCAAAAGTTTGATACATACATCCTTGGATTGGGATTTGTGAGAAGCAAGGTTGATCACTATGTATATTCCAAGCAGGTTGGTAATCACTTCATTTATGTAGTGTTGTATGTTGATGACATGTTGTTGGTAGGAAATAACATGGATGTTATCAAGGAGGTGAAATCACAGCTATCCTCCAAATTTGACATGAAGGATCTCGGTGCTGCTAACTTCATTCTGGGAATGGAAATTAAAAGAGATCATGCTAACAGGAAACTCTGGTTGAATCAGAGAAAATATGTTGAGACGATATTGCAGAGGTTTAATATGCATGGAAGTAAACCGGTCAAGGTTCCTATTCCTATAGGTGTAAAGTTATCTGCAGATCAGTGTCCCAAGACACAGGAAGAAGAAGAGGACATGTCCCATGTTATGTATGTCAGTGCAGTTGGCAGTTTGATGTATGCAATGGTCTGTACTAGACCGGACATTGCACATGCAGTGGGAGTTTTGAGCAGGTATATGTCAAAACCAGGGAAGGAGCATTGGACAGCAGTAAAGAGAGTCTTCAGGTATTTGCGTGGCACTACCAATTATGGATTGTGCTACCAAGGAAGACCAGGATTGGACAAAGTGGTGGACATACATGGCTTTGTTGATGCAGACTGGGCTAGAGATCTGGATCGCAGAAGATCTACAAGTGGGTATGCGTTTAACCTATTTGGAGGAGCAATAAGTTGGATGAGCAAAAGACAGGCTGTAGTGGCACTCTCAACTACAAAGGTTGAATACATGGTAGCCATTCATGCAAGCAAGGAAGCAGTATGGTTACAGAGATTGTGTTCAAGTATTGGGTTGGTACAACAAGTAGTGAGATTAGATTGTGACAGTCAAAGTGCAATCTTCCTGGCAAAGAACCCAGCTTATCATTCGAAGACAAAGCATATTGATGTTCAACATCACTTTGTGAGAGACGTGGTTGAGGAAAAGAAGGTGTTACCGGAAAAGGTTGACACTTTGAAGAATGTTGCAAATTCATTGACAAAGTCTATGAGCACAGAAAAGTTCTCTTAGTGTAGAGTAACAATGGGCATTGCTGCCCTGGATTGTTGACTATATATAATCCTGTGGACCCCTGGATGCAAAGAAAACAAGTGGGAGAATGTTGGGTATGTGTTATATTCTTTGCATGTGTGTGTGTGGGCGCGTCAAATTCGACAATTGCATCTGACGATCCCTTGTAGTAGTGCTCTTTGTGTCATGTGTGTTGGGCGCTTCCTAGGGCCCACACCTCCTTCATTCAGTTATCCATGTGGCTGTGAGTATGCTCACATCATGCACTGAATCAAAGGCTGACACCATATTAGTTGAGATGAGTAAAAACATTTGCCTTCCGATGTCCTTGAGGAAGCCCTTAGTAATCTACTAGCCAATTATCATAAGAATAGAAGAAGATATCCTTTCTTATCTCAAAAATCAATAGCCTATTTACTCATCTTGATCTCCTATGCTTACCAGATCTGTGTACACCTTTTACAGAGAGCATCCCCTCCATAACTAAAAACTACTGAGAGATAGCACACTGAGGTCTTGAGGGGAAGGGAGTAGTTGTATCATTTTGACTGTGTCTCTAGTTCCTATAGGTAAATGCCCACTTGGTAACCTTGGTAGATATAGTGAGATCAATAAATGTCAATTTGAAACATCAACTAACCCTCGTATAACATAGGTCTATGAAGAGATGTTGAGGGGATGCAACTGCAGCTAGTTTCTTTGCTGCCAATTTCTTCACAGCTGCCAATAATAGTTTGGGATCTCATGGGAGAGAACACTGTTGGAGCAATCTTGTGAAAACAATACAACAGTCCATATGATCTTATCCTAGATGGTATCCACAGTATCACAGCTGAGGAAACTGGAAAGTTGTTCCATACAGGTTTTCAAAATACCAATATCAATTACAAGGAATTAAACGAATATCAATTACAAGGAATTAAGCCAAAAAATATATGAACTTCTAAACTTTAAAGGGAATAATTTATGAATCATTCCAAATGATAACTATATAATGCATAAAGTTCTTCTGGGAGGAAAGTCTTAACAGATAATAGAGCAAAATCTTAAAACGGATTTTAAATGATGTTCATCTAAAATTACCCAACAATTACATTTAAAAACTCCCATTTTATTTTCTTTTCATTACGAAATCTGTCAAGTCAATATGATAATCTATCTGAACCAAATTCTCAAATTCACATGACATTATGATGCTGGTCATGAAAAACCAGAATCAGATACAATTAGACATTTCAATCTTCAACTCTTTTTTAGCTTGGTTACACCTAAATCACCAGGTTTGCCGGATTTCATCCATGAAGTTAGAAATTCACCACATTTAAAGAGATCCTGCATAAATTCAGTGAAGTTCAACCATTAAAATCACCAATCAACTTAACCACCTTGTAATACATAATATTTAATCTGTTTTGATATGGCTGTCGAAAGAGATATTATGGAATGTGCCCGCAGGCCTCCATGTGCATATACAGCAGTTGAAAAGTGCCCTCCATGACCCATCTATGGCTATGGATGTAGCGGTTGAATGTGCCCTAAGTCCATGGTATGGATGCATCATGCCCTCTCTCATATGGATGTATGGATAATTAAATACTTGCCGGCGGAGAAATGAGAATTCATCCATCTGCATTTTCTAAACTGCCAAATGCGAATACATTAAGACTGCTACTATTGAAATCGCTACCTTAACTAAATTGTTGGCTATATTAATTAACTACATCTATAGACTATATTATGTTATATTAATATAATATTTATTATGTAAGATATTTATATTAATAAAAACTTACATATTACTTTATATATATAATGAATATAAAACTTAATATATATATAAATTTGGTTATAAAAGATATGTATACATAAGTTAAATAATTTAAAATATATATATATAGTTTTCAAATTCAATGGTGAATTTTATCAGCTAATTTTTGTGTGACAATTTTTTTTTATTTTCATGATTGCCAAATCGAACATGAACACAGACCAGGTAACTATGGGTTGCACTGCACTCAAAAATATCATATTCAAATTTGATACAGGTCCTGAATTTCCAATTAATGCTCTGAAACTTCTAGCAACAGAACCTACCTGGACTCATCATATGGAATCCATCTCCAGTAACGATGATCATCTATTCCTGTGATGGCCATTGCTCTAGCAGAAATTGACAGGCAGACTCCTCCTGTAGCCCTATCCAGCCAAACCTCCTGCCAAACAGTTCATAATTTAAGTTCACCCACAAAACATCTTTATTTAACCTTGCCTTATAAATTGGTTGCTTGAATTGTAAATGGAAGAGCGCTTTAACAACACAAATATTTCGATTCTTTTACAGAACCGTGGATATTCAGGAATTATTGAAAGGAAAATCAAAGGCAAACACTTGTATATTAAGTCTTGTATCATGAAAAACTCAAAAAGATAAAATGCACTAAGAATATTCCAGTTACAGAAAATAGAATCACAAGAAAATTTCCTTTTCATTTCAACTACCCAAGATGGAAGATATCAGAATTAAGGTAGAGTCTAACTCCATGATGGTTGAGGCCATTCCCAAACCTGGGAGTAATCTACCATCTGCACTGGAACAGTAATACCCCAATTTTGACATCTTGCTATGCTAAAGATAAATGTATTACGTAATAAAGTGGCATTCTAATTTTGTACATGGGAGCACAAGGCCAAGGCCCCATGATGAGAATGCTAATGTTGTTAAAAATAATTATAAAAAAAAGGTACCAAGGACAAGTGTTTCTCATCACCTAGGCGCCTAGGGGTGAGAAAGTGTCCAAAGTAGGTCCCTAATGAATTAATTTCATGTGAGATGAAATTAAAAGTGACTTTATGACTTAAGTAAAGTGGGTGAGTGAATAGACATGAAATCTTGGCCACTCATTTAATTCAATCTCCACCATTGGATTAAGAAACCCTTCACCTACCTACATGAAGTCGAATTAGGGAAAGTGAGGCGCCCCCATTCTCATTCTTTATGTGATTTGAACAGAGCTGAGGTGAAGAGGAGTGCAGATTTAAATCAGCCATACAGAGAGCAGGACAGAAGTTACTTCACCGGACAGAATTTTGGAGACTTGTTTTTCAGCTGAAAAGGGTCAACGGCTACAGGTTTTAGAGTTGAGGACAGACTTGATGGGGCAGTGAATTTTGGTGCTTGGAAGGAGAGAATGATTTTGCTTCTGCAGGAGAGTGAGTTGTGGGACATTGTTGAGAACTCTACAACAAACCCAGTAACAGTGCCTACAGATGCTACACTTTTGGCAGCCTATACCAAGAAGAACATCAAGACTAAAAGAATCATCCTTGATGCCATCAAGGACCATTTAATTCCGCATGTGACAGGGAAGACAAATGTCTATGAGATGTGGGAGTCCTTGACGAAGTTGTATCAAAGTACAAATGAGAACCGGAAGATGGTTTTGAGAGAGAAACTGAAGAGCATTAGAATGACAAGGGCTGAAAATGTGCTCACATATCTTACCAGGTTGGCACAGGTGAGAGATGAACTTGGTGTTGTTGGGGAGGCCATTGCTGATAGTGAACTTGTGAGGACTGCATTGAATGGGATGACCAAACAATGGGTTGTCTCTGTTGAGGGCATTGTGGAAAGGGAGAATATTCCCAAGTGGGACCGTCTTTGGGATGACTTTGTTCAGGATGAAACCCGGGGAGGGTATGTGCATGGCAGTTCATCCATTGGTAACGATGAGGAGAATGTGGCTCTTGTTGCTAATAGCAAGAAGAAGTCCAAGAAGGGTTCCAAGGGAGGGAACAAGCAGAAGGGTGAAGGAAAGAAGGACATGAGCAAAGTCAAGTGCTTTGCATGTCACAAGTTTTGGGCATTAAACTATGATTAGTCTCAGTGAGACTTGAAACTGGGTGGGGTCTGAAAATTTTACAAATATATCTTAAAATAATATTTGAATATGTTATCCACTTCAGGCAAAGGAAAAGATTTTGGCATAAAGAACGCTGAAGCAAATCCAATTTCCTTCAAATGAAAAAATAGAAAGGGGGGTTATTGATTTGACGAGGTTGGACAATTAGGTCATAAGCTGTCATGTCCCCTTCCGAGTGATCATGGGACCTGGACGCAGTAGCCTAAGTGATTCCCGTAGGCTATAGTCCTTAAGAAGGGAATTAATTAATTGTTTAATGTCCTAAGGGGAAAAAGTGCCTAACAAAATGATATTAGATAATTAGAATGGGGGAAAAAAGGGGAAAAAATGCCTAAAGTGACTTAGGAAGAATATGAAACGTCACTTAAATTGATTAAAAGGCTAAAAGGGTTGCAAAAGAGTCAACAAACAAATAAAAGGAAAAAAGGAGGGCGCCCTTTCTCATTGAGAGAGCTCATTGTGGTTTTGGAACTCTTGGGACGGAAACCCTAGGAGGAACTTTCAGAGATTGGCTTTGGTGGTGAAACCATCCACCCTAGTTAGTCATTTGTGGAGAAGAGATCATCCATTTTATTCCGTGTGCTTCATTGACAACTGAGATGTCCTCAGTAGTTGTGCATTGGATTCAGATTTGTGACTGAGTTTAGTGGTGGCGGCTGGATTCTCGTATTCAAGGGACGAATTGCTCGAGGGAAGCTGAGTTCTTTATGAACTGGGTTATTTCTATTGCTTGAGGCCGAGTTTCTTTGCTTAAGGGGACGAGTTGCTTATTGGAGGCCAAGGTCATTGTTCTGGGAGGGCGAAATATCCTTTGGAGGGCGAGTATTCTCTTCAGAATTTAGTGGGACTGCTGTGACTGTAATTTCCCTTAGTGTCAAGGGCGTTTTTGTGTTGGAGAAGGGCGCACCACATGAGCAAAGGGTCATCTACAGCCAGGGGTCGATTTAGTCACTGTTTAGAGGCAGATTCGTGATAAAGGAGGGGCAAACTGTGTGCTGGATGCCAAAAATCAGAGGAGGATCGAATTTCTTTAATTAGTTATTCATTCTCGGTTGCTGACAGCCTATCTCTATCATCTGGGTGGATATTAGTTGCTGGTCTGCTGTATACTCAATACTGGGAGAATTTTCCTCTTCTACAGGCTTGTTGCTGCTATAATATTTCACATACAGTCCAGATCTGTGTTTTCTCTAAAGCTGTTACACCAGCACTTCCATTTATGAGTCATATTTTTTATGGTTTATTGAGGACAGCCTACAGCAAGGATATCCAGGTTCTCCTTATTGCTGTGTGTTATTTATGAGTAATTTTATCTTGTATTGCAGTCAACTAGAATAAATAAAGCAGCAAGAATTTGATCTGTGTCTGGTATTTCATTAAGTGTTATGGTCTATTGTTGTTCAAACATTGTATCCAAACTGTTTGGTTATATTCCTGAACTACATAACAAAGCAAAAACACAAAAAAAATTGGCCGGAACATTTCATAAGCAGTTACCTTATCTTCTAAAGCAAAAGATAATCCATAGAGAAAGCGCGCCTCAAACGAAGTGAGCCATTAATCTACTATCGTCCCCTTAATAGATCTTCTTTAATGACATTGAATTTTCTATAAAAAACCAGCCAGAGAAGAGAATGGGGCAGTGAAGTGACTTGTTCTGTGTCCAAACTCTGCTGAAGTAAAACCCTTGAGTTGAAGCATTATTTTTTACCATGGCGGGGGGTAGTATTGCAATCTTATGGCTTTTCACTTCATGTGAATGTGAAGTGAAACAATAGGAGTGTGTTCATCGTTTGATATTGTAACTGCATCCATGAGGGGATGGCAATTGAATATGACTGGCAACTTGCTGTGGTAGACTTGATCAAAGAACCCAGAATTGTGTAAGGGGGGTTCGGCTTGGAACTTTGTGTGAAGGACCAAGTGAAAATAAGCACAGAACTGTATGTGAAGGGCTGGTAAAGTGAGTTGCAGCAGTAGTTTTCTCCTGCAGATATCTTGTGCTCAGAACTCTCATTGGTCCTAGCAAGAGGCTAGAGAGAGTCTGTAAGTATAAGACACTGTATATACCCTATAGATCTATGAATACACCGTGCAGGAGTTGTAAACTTGACCCCACTTATCAAATCAACGCCCCAACTTGAGGGTGGTATTTGTGAAGGAATACCTATGACTGGGAAATAAATCACCTGTTAACAATCAATTTTGCATATTCTTGTTATAAAGATGAGTATTATTTAGACAATGGACCCTGTGCATCTTTGGTTCCTGTTTAATATAAGTTTTCGATGCATGTCATTTGTTTTGGTAGACACTGTGTGTCATATGCTTGGTGAGCACTTGCAAGCCTCTATTCTCTGACTTAAGAGCTAGAGCCTGATCATTATTTACTGACGAATCCCCACATTTCAACCCTTGAATGAGAACTGATCCCTTAAGAGGCATGATTGCTAGATGAAGAATGTGGATGTTATTATTGGAATCAGAAGGTTTAAAAGGAATAACCTGAATTCAATGACGAAACATGCTATCGAAAGCCAGAGTTTTCTGAAGTACTCGATGACAACTGAATGATGGCAAAATAATAGTGTCAGTAACAAGAACAAGCACTTGGGTGAAGTTGCCTAAAGGTTTATGAGAAGGTATCATTGGTAGGAAGCTAGCAACAACTCAAATAGTTGATAGAGCACCCAAAGTGCAGTAAACAAAGTGTTGAAGAAGATGTTCATCTCAAAACCACATTGGCAACTCATCACACAACCCATAGATCAAACTAACCATCGCAAAGGCATTGACCAAGGGAAATTTCAAAGCAAGAGAAGCTATAAAGGGAGTTCAATTAAAGACCTCGGTGCCTCGTCGTGTTTCCATTCTAACCAGTGGTGATAGTGTGGATTAGGCACTGGCAAGTCCCCGTAAAACAAGAAGAACCATTTTTAGTTGAGTCATCGGATCTGATGATGATGACAAACCAAAAGTGAAATAGAGGCATGTCAATTTGGACATGAAAGCTCAATCTGTTGGGATCCTCTCTCAGGGTGTAATGGGGGGCCAAAGGGCCCATTAGAGTAATAATAGTGGAGGCCATTCAATGTAGTGTACTTGGTCCACTATGTTTGTTATTATTAAATAAGGCCCACTATGGTAGTTAGAATTGAATAAATGTAATGTGACCTCATTAAAGAAGGTCCACTAGGTAGTTGGGAGGTTGTTATGATTAGGTTCATTATCTCTTGTTAGCTATAAATAAGGATGGAGTCTTCCTTATGAGATGTGTGTGGATTTTATTGTATTTCGAGCTTAGCTCATTGTGAGGTCACCCAACCTTAAGAGGCAAGTGAACAAGAGTGGATTCCTTCCATAAAAGGATCATTGTAAGGTGTTGCCCTACCTTAAGGGTTTTTGATATTAACAAAGTGTGAGCATTTCTAAATATCGTTTCTTGTTATTAAAATTTAAGGGTTAAAGATCATCACAAGTGGTATCAGAGCTCTTTCCTGGGTCAAAAAAGAAGATTGTTTTCCTATTTTGCACATTTTCAAAGGGAAAAAAAGGGCCACAACACTCGAATCAATTCATGTAGGTTTCTTGACAAAATTTGAAGAACCACTTGCAAACTGAGTTCCTCTCAAAAAAACAACCAAGTTTAAAAAAAAACATCCTAATCGAAGTCCAAGAAGTGGAGATATCTTTGATTTAAAATCAGCTATTCTAGGGTTTTCCAATGACAGCCGTGCAGATTGCAAAGTATATATTTTGTAACAGAGTGGTCAGATTGAGGCCAGATCCCTGTAGATATAGTGGCCATGGCATTTCATGATTGTAATCATAATAGAAATTCTTATCAATAGAGGGAGTTTTGGGTATTTCAAATTTGTCGCCTCAAAACCCTAGTTCTCATACTTACAATGGTTTATGGCCTCTTACCTAGATATATTAGCCCCTATCATTGAGTATATCCGGTGTTATATGTAGATTATGTAGAAGATACATATTATGTGGGAAAATTCTCTCCAACACATTTCCTTGAACTTGCTATGGATTATGAAGAGCATATCAAACAATGGTTACTCAAGGTAGGAGAATTTTCACCCCATGAAGGAGTTCATATTGTTCGACTTCGTATGGAGCACCACATACAAAAAATACAAGCCTATTGAGCAATCCAAAGGATGGAAATTTGAAGTGATATTGAAGACGAGTATATAAGTGACATGTTATGGTTGGCATGATTTAGAGAAGGCTTGTGAGGAATGGTGTATGTACTATGGACAATTGTAACTTACGGGAAGAAAATTGCTCTGTACTTCTCTTTGATGACTCTACTCCATCATTGAGGGAAATCAAGAGCCCATTATTACTACTACTGTTCAACTTGCATATTCTCCAGCAGTAGAATTACTTCCAGACCCACAACTGACCTTTTGCAATTATGTGGACGCTCTTTTGGATACGGAGGGTTCTATTCATTTGGATTCAAATGACCATGGTGGGCATTTGAATAACCATACTCAACCATCACACTCAAGAGTCATCAGTTGAGCATCAACATGAGCACTTGGACATGCAACTCGGGTTTACAAATGGGCTCCTTAGATTACTTCAGTATTGCAGCTAGTACTAGCACATCGGAAACTTGCTACTTCAGCATTGCAATCAGCACTCATACATGGGAGCTAGGTTTATAGTGGAGCTTCTTGGACTACTTCAACATAATGCCTAGCACTTGTACATGGGACTTTGATTCCCTAGCTTATTATGGCATTGTGGTCAACACTAGTCCATGGGAGTTTATGGTTGTACCTCCTCACAACAAGCGTTGAGGGCAACGCTTTTCTAAAGGGGGAGTGTTGGGATCCTCCCTAGGGGTGTAATGGGGGGACGAAAGGCCCATTAGAGTGATAATAGTGGAGGCCATTCAATGTAAGGCGAACTAGTTCCACTATGTTTGTTACATTAAATAAAGCCCACTGTGGTAGTTAGAATTGAATAAATGTAATGTGACCTCATTAAAAAATGTCCACTAGGTAGTTAGGAGGTTGTTATGATTAGGGTTCTCTTGTTAGTTATAAATAAGGATGGAGTCCTTATGAGGTGTGTGTGGATTGTATTATATTTGGAGCTTAGCTCATTGAGAGTGTTAAATTTATAAGCAGCTGCGAGAGCCATTCTCCTGGAGGATGGATAAGACCCTAGACGAGATCTAGGGCCCCCAGTGCACTCCTGGGGTACTTGGTCTGGGATCAAACAGTCAATGCCATGGCAAAAGACCCTTGTGAGGGCCCCCAGTATACGACTGGGGTTCTTGGTGAATAACCAAGCAGTAAAGACCCCTGAGAGGGTCCCCAGTATACGACTGGGGTTCTTGGTCTATGACCAAGCAGTTAAAGCCCCTAGATAAGCCTAGGGCCCCTGGAAAAGTCCAAGGTACCCATGCATACAGCATGGGTTGATCCTTCGTCTCTGACCTTGGTGGATAAGACCCCAGGAAAAGTCCTGGGGCTACTTGATTCTCTATCAAGTACTTGATCGTACATGACCTTCCTTGAAGAAGGACATAACCACATGAGGGATAAGTCCCATATGCAGTGATGATAAAGTAATAGGTTCACCATATGATATGAAGGAATGAGTAATGCCACCTTGCAAACCCTCCTTTACCCTTGCATAATTGGTTTGGGGTTTTGTTGTCTTATTAAAGGGTTAAGTTTAAAGTTAATTTTAAATGTTTATTATCACATGTTTAAATTTTAATTTAAATATGTGATTCTAATGTGATTTTAATCTAACCCTTACCCTAACCGAAATACTATATATTAAACCCTCCCCCTCTCACCTTTCACTCACTCTATTGTTCTAGTGCAAGCGTTGATCTCTCTTGCTAGCTCTGATCTCTTCTATTGCTGCGGCCTTAGTGTGCTTCTGTTGCTGCGGCCTTAGTGTGCTTGTGTAGCTGCGGCCTCCTCTAGTGTAGAAGCGGCCTCCTCATTGTGTTTGCAGCAGATCCGGCCTCCTCTTGTGGATGTATGAGCAGCCTTCCTTTCAGATCCGGCCTCTTCCATTGACTGTTGTTTGAGGTGTGTGCTAGGTGCGGCCTCCTGCGTGTTTGTTGCAGGTGTAAGTGCAGCCTCCCTTGTTATTGCTGGTTGAGGTATTATGTTTCAGTGTGTAAGAAGAATGTGGCACCCTTAGCCTTCCATTGAGTGCAGATCCTAGAAGTTACGGCCCTGTTATGTGCACATATCTTAAGGGTTTTGGTACCCCTCTTTTATGTCTACTGTGCGGCCCTCTTGCTAGGGTAATTTCTTGTGGGTGCCATTTGCTGAAGGCTCAGTTTGTTCACTGCTGAAACAAGGGTTTATACACAGTCCAGTTTCCAGATCTAAAGGTTTCTTGTGTTAGGGTTTTACTATGAGAGGGTTTGGGCTTTTGTTTTACCTCTGTTGGAATTTGTGTCTTTCTCCCTATGGCCTTAATACTTGGTGGCAAGAAAGTTCCTTCATTCTTTGGCATTGAGATCCACTATAGATCTATGAACTGAACCTTTGTCTGAGCATACTAAACTGGATCTACACCTATTGTGGTTACTGTGCTATCTTCAAGGTAAGGTTGTTGTACCAGGTATGTATCTTACTCATCTCTTTTAGATCTGATTTGATTTTTATTACAGAACTGTCTAGCATTGAGTAGATCTGAAGAAATGCTTTGAATACATAAGTTTTCAATGGTGAAATGATTAGACTAAATAGTTAGATCTGAAATCTGTGTTTTAGTCT
>JASDQU010013797.1:143854-158331 GCA_032191745.1 Picea mariana | reverse complement strand
GTATTTCTCAGTGATCTTGTGGTTATTATGCTCTTATCTTTATGAAATGCAAAGAACTATAATATCAGCATAAAACATTAACACTAGCAAGGGTTGATGGTTTTTGCAAAGACCCTCATTTTTGGTTTTGTTAAGAACTATTTCAGAGCTACCTTTAATTGAGAAGTCCTTTTGGTACCAGAGACAAGTTTGTGTTTTTTGTCAAATGCGTGTATGATTGGATGCAGAGAAGAATTATTTCTTATTTTGTCTCATGAATGGATGCTGTAACGAGTAAGAGATACTAAATCTATTGATAAGTTATCTGATTCAATGTTTTACAGTTCTTGTCTTTAATGATGAAAATAAATCATTGTGTTATTATGTGATTGATGATTAGAGTTGAGTGAATTATTTTACTTGCCATCATTTAACGCATGCATGTTTTCTTATGATAAATTGTATCTCAGTCAGTAATTGGAATACCGACATGGTTAATGTATTAGTACTAGGCCTGTGGTAGACAATCATTGTTTGCATGCTAGAGTGAAAGGATTATCCCAAGCTCAGCCTCTTCTCGAGTAGTTAAGTTTGTTCCCACTTTGTCATTTAGTTGGTTTATACTGGCTTTATCTTATATCAGTCCCACCTAAGAGAAAACACAAAAAGAGAACATCCGAACTAAAGGAGAAATCCTTCACAAGAAAACGTAAATCCCATCGATTGTTTTGGCTGGATAGCAAGAACTGGAGAACCATTCCACTATTAAACGCCGCATAGTCTAATTGGGTCTCGGTGGCGGGTTTGGTTTCTACTGTTGATTCAAAGGGATTTAGGACCCCTCAACGGGCACATAGGAGTTATAGATAAGTGTCATAGGTTAGGAGTGATACAGGTTAATATTTTAAGGTATTAGGAGTTACAAGATAAGGTTTAGATGGGTTATTTGTTAAGGTTTATTAGTGTTACGTATGAGGGATCGTGAGGGTGAAGAGTTTGGTTTTATATGTTATAGGTTGTATGTACTAAGGGATATAGGGGTTGGGAATTATAGTGATTATGTTTTTTGGATAGCTGACTATAATGGTTTGGAGTTATATATTTTTGGATACAGGGTTAAAGTCTTGAAGTGAATTTTATGGGTTCGGGGTATATGAAGATATCGGGTTAAGATTTCATATGAATTAGTTTAAAAGAGGTATAGTGTTAAGGTTTATAGGAGTTAGGTGTTAGCGTTTGTAAGGCTTATGTTGAACATACCAATTGTAAGAGCTATGTAGGTTGAGGTCTATGCGTTATATGGGTTATATGGGTTGGGAACTATCATAATTTTTTAGGTTATATATTATATGGTTTAGGGGTTATAATGATTAAGGGTAGGGGTCATAAAGGATATAGATAAGTGTCATATGTTAGGATTGATAAAATTTAATGTTTTAAGGTATTAGGAGTTATAACATAAGGTTTATATGTGTTATTTGTTAAGGGTTATAGGGGTTAGGTATAAGGGGTTATGAGGGCTAAGGGTTTGATGTTATATGTTATAGTTTATATGTTCTAAGAGATATAGGGGTTGGGAATTGTAGTTATTAGTGGTTTTAGGGCAAGTGACTATGATGGCTATGAGTTATACATGTTAAATGTTATATTCCTTAAGGGGGTTTAGGGGTTGTAGGAATTATTGGTGATATAAATTTTTCATTATAGATTTTTGGATATAGGGTTAAATTTTTAAAGTGGGATTATGGATTTTAGGCGTTGAGGGGTATAAGGGGATATAGGGTGAAGGATTTGTATGGGTTAGCTGAAAATGATATAGTGTTAAGGTTTATAAGAGTTAGTCGTTAGTGGTTATAAGGTTTATGTTGAACCTACCAACTATGGGTATTTTGTAGGTTGGGTTCTAGGGATTATCATAATTTTTCATTTTAAGGGTTACCTGGTTTAGGGGTACAATGGATTATTATTAGTGGTCATATGGGGCTATATATAAGTGGCGTRGGTTATAAGTGATACACAATAACRTTTTAAGGTATMARGGGTTATAAGATATGGTTTAAATTGGTTATTTRTTAAYGTTTATARGGGTTAGGTATAAGGGGTTATGAGGGTTAAGGGTTTGATGTTCTATGTGATATCTCCTAATAGATATAAGGGTTGGGAATTTAAGTGATTAGTGGTTTTGGGGTAGTTGTCTACAATGGTTTGGAGTTATGCAGGTTGAATGTTATATTTCTTAAAAGGCTTTGGATTTATTTGGGTTATAAAGTATGCATTATATATTTCTACATATAGGGTTAAAGTATTAAAGCGAGCTTATGAATTTTAGGGGTTGAGGGGTATAAGGGGATATAGGGTTAAATATTGGTATGGGTTATTTGAAAGAGATATAGTGTTAAGGTTTATAGGAGTTAGGTGTTAGTGGTTATAGGGTTTATGTTGAACCTACCAACTATGGGAGTCTTGTAGGTCGGGTTCTAGGGATTATATGGGTTAGGGATTATCATAATTTATTATTTTAAGGGTTACATGGTTTAGAGGTTATAATGGATTATGGTTAGTGGTCATAGGGGCTATACATAGTGGTGTAGGTTAGGAGTGATACACGATAATGTTTTAAGGTATCAGGGGTTATAAGATCAGGTTAAAATGGGTTATTTGTTAAGGTTTATAGGGGATAGGTAGAAGGGGTTATGAGGGTTAAGAGTTTGGTGTTATATGTCCTAATAGATATAAGGGTTGGAAATTTTAGTGATCCGTGTTTTTGGGGTAAGGGACTATAAGGATTTGGATTTATACATTTTAAATATTATACTTCTTAAGGGGGTTTAGGGGTTGTAGGCATTATTTGGGTTAAAAATTATGCATTATATATGTTTACATATAGGGTTAAATTCTTAAAGTGGGATTATCTATTTAAGGGGGTGTGGGGTATAAGGGAATATAAGGTTAAGGTTTTATATAGGTTAATGGTAAAGAGATATAGTGTTGAGGTTTATAGGAGTTAGGTGTTGGAAGTTGAAAGTTTTATGTTGAACACACCACTTATAAGAGTTATGTAGGTTGTCATCTATTTGTTACATGGGTTATATGGGTTAGGGATTATCACAATTTTTTAGTTTAAGGGTTACATGGTTTAGGGTTTATAATGTATTGAGATTTAGGGTCATAGGCGCCACTTTAAAGGTGGTTGCACCTCCATGATTGGATGAAGTCCTCATAGTTGACCCAACTAACAGGGTGATTTATCCATGGCAAATGTAATATGTGAAAATCCAGACACAATTGAACCTAAGGCTGACCTAGACTCGAAATCGAAGAGCACACCTCTAATAAATATAGGACAACAACAAGAAAACCATTTGGCTTGGGGGCCTTCCGAAAACCAACCCTATGGGGGGGATGAAGTCCCCACAACATTGGCTAACAAAGGTATGAGGAGCAGTTACGATGATCTACATGAAAAAACCCTGACCGATGCAAGTACCCTTTATTAATACGGGCACCCTCTGGGGGAATTGAGACTGTGAACGAACGTCTACCCCTAGTACTATAGGTATGTCCCACCTACAGTCACCTTTGTGGCTTCCTAGGAATTGTCACTAAGGCTACCACATAACAATCAATGATCGGGTGAGCAGTCGTAAGTCCAATTGCACGTAAGGGCAAGGAAACTAAGCCCAAAGCTCCGAAAGCGTTATACCAATGAAACCCCTGTATACGTAGCAATCGAAGCGATACTGCAAACACCAAAACAAGCAAAGAGGGGTAATTTCCCTACTTGCCCCGATGTGACCTCGTGCTTGACTCCTGTGTTAGAGGAGCTTCCCGACACACTGGTTGCAAGAATGGATTTATCATTCTTTAATGACTCTAGGTTTTGTTTTGTGGCCTTGGAGAGTTTACTCTCCAATTCTATTCCAAGGCCCGAAACCTATCTAATGTTTGTTTTCTATAAAATAAAAGTGTCTAATTGATTTTAGATTAAGTGATTCTTTTTATTTGTTGTTTCTTAAATCAAAGGGAAATGGATGAAACTTTTTGTAATGTTTTGACTCTTGACCCATCCAAGCAATGCAAAGATGCCAATGCAATTATTTCAATTCAATGAATTCTAGCTATGGAAGGGAAAAGAGAACTTTTTCTTTATAAATTTGACAATGCAATCTCACACACCAAGTAACCATGCAAACAATTCAAATATGAATTTCATTCAAGAATTCAAACCAATTCTTTATCCTTAATGTAAATGGAGAAAATGCACCTTCATATATATATAAAACAAAAACTTGTAAAGTTTTAATATATAAACTAACTATTGATTAATTTAATAATAAAAAGTGGAATAATAAATTTTACAAAATTAAATATAAATTATAATATTAACATCATTTCCAACACAAATTCTTTTTCTTTTCCTATTTCAAAACAAACAAACAAAAACTGAAACTTTAAATCAATCAAAACTATTACATTAAAATCAATCAACAATTATGTAGGAAGGAGTGTTTCAGTGTAAGAATAATATAGTTTCAATCAAAACTATTACATTAAAATCAATCAACAATTATGTAGGAAGGAGTGTTTCAGTGTAAGAATAATATACTGAGGTGGTGGTGGAGGAGTGTTTCAGTATATGAAGAATACCTTATTGATGGAAATTGATCGATGATGGTAGAGGAGTGTTTCAGTATATGAAGGATCGGAGGCTTATTCGGATTGGAGTATTTTATTGGTTTTAGCATGATTTCATATGGTTCTGGAGTGGCCATGTATGCCTTTGAAGGGGTCTGCAAGGAGTTGGAGGTAGACAAGAAGCATAAATTTGGGCAGATTCTAGGTTTTCACCCCTCTTACCCTATGGAGGTTTTGGGCGATTGGGTCATTGGCTCTGTGCTCAAACTTGTCATTGGCTCTGTACTCAAACTTGTCTCCTTTGATGATGAATTCTGTTCAAATTAATAATTTTTAATAGTTTTTAATTTAACCCTGTCAAGTTTATATAATTCCATGATGACGGATCCAAGGTATATTATTATATGCTTGATACTAATCTAATCTAGCCTAAGCAGTGACATCTACAAGGTTAAAATACTCTGTTTTGAATGAATGAGTTCTCCAAATGTTGAAAAGTATCCAAAGGTGTATTAAGAATGGGAACAACAAGATTTGCATCAAAACAAATTGGAATAAGAATTGGAATAACAAGAAGGGATGCATTTAATAGGGTGAGTAATCATTTTGCAAAGACTAAGTGGCACACACAGTTTTCCAGACTCGAAACCATTCATGAATCAACGAGAATATGTATAAGCTAGAGATTCTTAAAAAATAGAATCTGTATAAGCGAGAGCTTTTAAAAAAATAAATATTAGATCGAGTTTGCAAATAAAACGTAGTAAATAATAAAGGGTTTCTAATTTGCATCAGATACATTTAAAGGTTAACTTAGGTGATTTCTTATTCAATCAGTTAAATGGCATGAAGAAATCTGCACATGTTTTAATTTATGCAGTTTTTATTTTTTTAGCATTTTCTATTTGGTAATGTATTAAAATGGTTCAATTTTTTAAAATAAGAAGAAGGAAAATGTAGAATTTGAGGGTTTTTAATTTAATACTCCCAAGTTTTTGTAAGTTCCATGATGACTAGATCCAAGGGAAAGGAATATTTGTTTAGTCAAGTGACTGCTTATTCAATTCAATAGATACTACTATCAATGATATAGAGAAATATGATTAGCTATGTTTTAATTTATTAATTTATATATTTTTTATTTGGTAATAAATCCAAATAATTTATGTATATAATAGTAAATTGCATTCAGTAAAAGGGAAATGAAAATTTAAAAAAAAAAATTAATATAATAAAATAAGGAAAATTTCAAAATTTTTTTGGTTAAAGAAATATCTCAAATTTTTCTTCATATATATCGTATTGTTATTATATGAAAATGGCCATGAATGAATAAGTTTTGATAATTTTCTAAATGTTAAAAGCATAATGAGCCAAAGGACCCCTGAGAATTGAAAATAAAAGCATGACGATTTCAGCTTAATCTTCCTCAGTGAAGAAGCCTATGTCCAAAGCAAGTTTTCAGGACGGGAAACAATCCATGATTAAGTCATGGATATAAAAAAAAAAATATTACTTGTTTTTTATTATATTTTAAAAATTAATAATATATTTAAAAGTAATTAATAGGTTTGTAAATTGAAACATTAATTTTAAAATATATGATTTTTGATTATAATTAAGTTTTAATTATAATTATTTTTAATTAAATATAATTGTTTTATTTAATTATAGTGAAATTATGGTGTATTATAACATATTATAATGATTTTGACTAATATTATTATTTAATCTTTCTATTATAATATTTTTTTAAAATCACTAAACTTTAAAAAAAAAATAACAAACATAACATATAAAATTACTTTAAATGAGTTACCGAGTCTATAAATATAAATTGTAGATGTATTAGTTATTGTAGATGAAGCAAGAATAATATTTTTCCTTATTAATGACGTAATTTTCTCTCATTCGGAGGCCGAGCATGCTGTGCACATCTGTCTCCTTTTAAGACCGAGTGGGACAAGGCATTTTAAGGCCTCTAAGTAAGCATTTTAAACTAAGAATATACAAATAAATATTAATATTAAACTAAAACCATTTTAAGTATAATTATTAGAATGAAGATTTTCTATATAAACTTCATATGATATGTAATATTGTTTTTCATGTGATCTATGGGTTATATGCATGATTCAAGCATAAGCTCTCTGTCAACATTTCTACTAAAGATAAAACAAAAAAATATTAAAAATAAGGAGAGTCTCAGGTGGAAGCAGTGAGCAGTATATATTATTTAGTAAATTTTAGATAAGGACATTGGATACGCCATTAAAATTAAGTAAATGAATGAGATTAAGGAAAAAATCAACAAAGCTGATTGAAATTTTGAAAGAGTGTTGAAAATTGTGTTAAAAAGAGGGCGAGAGATTATTAAGCGACAAGGATGGGTTATTGAATAATATAAAACAAATTTAATAGCACTGTGGAAATGAATGTAAGAATATTTGTGGTATGGGAGATATTTAAAGATAACATTAACTACCCAGAAATTTTGAAAAACAGATCTAATACAATGAAAGAAGGAAAACAAACAAAATCCCTAAATGCATCTCAGCAAATTGCAAACAAGAGATAAAAAATAAATAATAAAAACCCTAATTTAAAAATGATACATTAAAAAGACTGAAATGAAACCTACCTGAAATGAAGTCGGCAGTTCTCTTACTTTCTTTCTCCAGTATCAATACATTATATATAATCATCGTTCCAAATGAAATGATGTGTAGGGCGAAGCTGACAGTTGAAAAAACAATAATGAATAACCAAAAGCGTCAAATGAATAACCAACAAAATTATGTTCCAAGATGAATGGGTCAAGTTTTAGCTAAAGAAATAAAAATAGAAATTACTGCATCAAGTTTTAGTTCAAGAAATAAAAATAGAGTTTAAACATAAAAGAACAAAGAAAATACTTACCTCATGAGATCAGAGATAGTAATGTTCATATGTACAGTGCCATATTTTTTGTAATCCTGGAAATGAAATAATATAACAAATTTATCAGATAATATAATACAAACTCACAAAATCTAAACCTAAAAGTGAAGATTGCAAATGAAATTGTGACCCTTTGCCTCCTCTTCTGTTCCTTTCAAGTTTCACACTCATGAATAACAATAAACAGCAATGGATATTGAAATTACAGGCATCACGCATAGCATAGAGAGGGAGACGAGACATACGGCTGTGATTTAGAACCTAAAAAACGAAAAGAGCGCTCCAACCCTAGTAGACTATCTCTGAGAGGAGAGTATATAAGAGTAAAGAACTCAGAAGACTCTAGTAAGAAGCAATGATTAATTTTATATGCTTATTTATTGCAACGACACAATTTTCTCCACATACGGTTGGATTCTAAGAAGATTCCCATGATCTTCCCACTATCATGATCAACGGTAAAAAAACTTTAAATTTAAATTTAACTGTAACCATTGAATCCAGAAAAGCAGTTGGCACGTACAACGGTCAAAAACTTTAAATTCAAATTTAACTCTAACCATTGTATCAATCAAAATTTTATAAAACCTTTAAATTAAAATTCTATTTTCGAAAGAAAAAGCCAAATTACCCCCAAAATCTCAGTATTAAACTATCTTCACATTTACATTATTTAAAGCCTTCTTCTAAATTTTTCAATCATCATATCAAAATACAATTTTTTTAATAAAAGAGATTTTAATCATCATGACAAAATACAAATTCTTTAATAAAATATATATTTTAACCCATTTTTTATATCAAAATACAAATTCTTGAATTAATAAAAACATATTTTTACCATTATATTTGAAACCTTCTTCTATAATCATGATGTAAAAATAAAAGTATATTTTTAACAATGTTATTTAATTTAAATTCATATATATAATTTGATTTTAAAACCATCATAAATAAATAAATAAAGAAAAATATATGAACATTCGCATCATGATGGCTTTTCTCTTCACGCTATGGTTTGGGGTTTTCTCTTTCTACTTCTTTTTATCTTTCCGCGTGATAGAGCCCTCGGGGGGTGGCCCACCTTCTTACAAATCAATCCTCTATGATAGAGAACATGACACCTATTATATGTTTCATGGAGTCTCTGGCGGATGTGCGACACTGAAACAACAAAAAATAAAGATATTAGCAGGTTGGATCCACCCCACATGGGTGAGGGACCAACCAAGTGGAAACTCGGATAATGTATCCCAAAGGCGACGAAAGTGCCAAAATATGAAATTTGATCAGAAAAGATTAGAAGTTATGTTCATTACATGAAAGACCATGCAGTCATTGCAAAATTTCTACGACTCTAGCCTATGGAATGTGAGATGGCATGATGGATCAGTTCCTGCTAGAAATCCCAAGATCACTTTGAGCTCAAGCTTGGATCCAAAATATCTTTTACAGTTATTTTTCAAAATCACAAGGATTGTGACCAAATTTTTTAGAATGGGCCATTGAAGCTATCCACCTTATTTGATTATAGGGGAAGGCCTGGGTTTTTTTTGCTCTGCTTCTTCTGATCTTTCCCTGTGATGGAACCCTTGGGGGTGGCCCCCCTTCTTACAAATCAATCCTCTATGATGGAGGATGTGACACCCATTCTATGTCTCATGGAGCCTCTGGTGGAGTTGAGGTACAATGCGATACTGAAACAACAACAAATGAAGATACTGGCATGGTGGATCCACCCCAGATGAGCGAGGGACCTTCCAAGTGGAAACCAGGGTAATGCATCTCAAATGCGACGAAAGTTCCAAAATATGAAATCTGATCATAAAATATTGGAAGCTATGTTGACTACATAAAATACTATGCGGTCATTACAAAGTTTCTAGGGCTCTAGCCTATGGAATGTGAGTTGGTATCTTGGATTAGTTCCTGCAAGAAACCCCAAGATCACTTTTAGCTCAAGCTTGGATCCAAAGGATTTTTTACAACCATTTTTCAGAATCACAAGGACTCGCTATCTGAAAGATAATGATGGTCTCTCATGATGCGTTAGTGGCAATGCAAACCTGGAAAAACAATGATTTGTTAACTTGGAGGGATTATTCAAGGTAGTTTTAAAATGAATTTGAATATGGTGTAAGAAGATGAAACATAGGAAAATGAATTATCTTTCCCAATATACTTGAATTTTATTCATATACAATGTGAATAAATACATCAAATATGTTTTTTTTTCTAACAGTGGTATCTTATTTTTCCAACAAAATATAAGATTTACGTTTTTGTTCGTGCAAGTGTTAAGTACTTTAACAATGAAATTTCATTTCAAAAACTTGTATGCTTGTAGAGAACCCATTTTTCTTGTGCTACTTTGGCTGAAATTACAAAATCTTTTGTTCGTGCAGGCTAAGAGGGTCTTAACACATTCAAAACAATTTTTTTTCTATGTTGTAGGTATGAGTCTCTTCTAGTGCCACACATAACTCATTTGAGAAATGGTTCAACCCAGAAAAAGTTATAGAATAAATAAGAGAGGTGTGTATTCTAGGATTTTGATGTATGTGAAGACAAAAATATATTAAAAATAGTAAAAAATACTATTTTTTAAAAAAATTATATATTTGAAATATGAATAACCAACTTTATCTATGTCTATAGTTTCATCAACAACTGAATTGTTTATCCTATAGAAAAATAACATCAAAGACAAAGATATAGAGGGGTATTCACAAAAATTGAAGTTTTCATCAATTTGTAGACCGAACCACTAGGTTTGTCATCCTAAACCTAAATCCAATCCTACGGCCTCTCTGGTACTGGAAATGGTTGATACAATCCTATATTTTGTCTTTTCCCCTTTGTGTGCTGGAAAATTCTACATATGTTGACAAATTTCTTGACATCTGTCCTCATCCCTAGCCAATAATATAAACTATTCAGTTGCGCAATTTTTTTGTCATGGCCGAAGTGTCCATCCAATCCCCCAATATGATTTTCCTTCAAAAGGTTTTCTCTCATAGAACTCTTCGAGATACACAAATGATTTCCTTTGAATAACAATCCATCCTGGATCAAGTTTTCAATCCATTGGGTTTTGTCTCTCAGAACAGGATTCTCACATGCTTCATAAGCATCCTTGAAATCTGAATCATCTCTGTACATGTTCTTAAAGCTATAAAAACCTAAGGTTTTCACATGAAACTCCTGCAGAATCAAATATTTCTTGCTCAATGCATCAACAACCTTATTAGAATTTCCAGAAGTGTGCTTTATAACAAAAGTAAAGTTCTGCATAAATTCAACCCATTTTGCATGCTTCTTGTTCATTTTTTCCTGTCTCGTTATAAATTGTAAGGCCTGGTTGTCTCTATACAAAACGAACTCTTTTGAAACTAGGTAGTGCCTCCATTTCTTCAATGCTTATATGATTGCATAAAACTCTTTATCATACGTGGAATAATTCCTCTTGGCATCATTCAGCTTCTCACTGAAGTATGCAACTAGTCTATTGTCTTGACTTAAGATTGCTCCAATCGCAAATCCATTTGCATCACATCTCACTTGAAATGTCTTACTAAAATCTAGCAGAACCATAACTGGTTGTCTAGTTATCTTCTCCTTTAACAAATTGAAACTTTTCTCCGCCTCCTCTGTCCAATGAAAATATTTATGTCTTTTCTTGATTGTGTCCATCATTGGTGCACAAATCCCACTAAAACTTCTGATGAAATTCCTGTAAAAAATGGCTAATCCATGGAAGCTTCTGACTTCAAAGATATTCCTTGGCGATGGCCATTCTTTGATTGATTTTACCTTCTCAAGATCCATCTTCAACTCATTCAAAGAGATCACGAACCCCAAATAAATGAGTTCCGTCTTCATGAAAGACAACTTCTTCAGATTTATCAACAACTTCTCTTGTTGTAGCCTCCTCATCACTAGATCTAAATGTATCAAATGTTCTTCCTCAGTCTTACTGAAGATCAATATATCATCAAGATACACAATTACAAACTTCCCAATGAAATCTTTCAAGACTTCATTCATCAATCTCATGAAAGTACTTCGCGCATTCGTCAAACCAAATGACATGACAAGACATTCATACAACCCTTCATTCATTTTGAATTTTGTCTTCCATTCATCACCTTCCCTCATTCTAATCTGATGATATCCGCTTTTCAAATCAATTTTTGAAAAAAACTTTGCTCCACTCAAGAAATCCATCAAGTCATCCATCCTTGGTAAAGGAAATCTATACCTGATAGTGATTTTGTTTATAGCCCTCGAGTCTGTACACATTCTCCATCCACCATCCTTCTTCGGACTTAACACTGTTGACAACGTGCATGGACTCAAGCTTTCTCTAATCAACCCTTTGTCCATCAAATCCCAGACTTTCTTCTTAACTTCTTCATTCTCCTGTGACATCAATTTGTACGTTTCTTTGTTTGGTAAAATCGCTCCTGGTATAAGGTCAATGTGATGGATACTTCTAATCGGCGGCAACAAACAAGGTAAATCATCCACCAGTATATCAATGAAATTCTTCAACATTTCCTGAATCTCCTTAGGTAGATCATCTATTGAGGTACTGGTCAAGATGACTCTGGGTTTTCTCACCACAACAAATTGCATCTCTTCATATTTCTTGACTTCATCCAAAAGTTCCTTCCCACTCATGAGAGGTATAGTATTACTTGTTTCTTCTTTCACCTTCTTGTCTTCAATTGGCAACAACATATGCGTCCTACCATTCTTCCCCAAGGTGTATGTGTTCTTTCTTCCGTCATGAATAACATTTTTGTCATATTTCCACGACCTCCCCAAAAAACGATGACAGACATCCATGAGAATTACATCACATAAGATCTCATCTGTATATTCCATTTAGTGATTGTTACCTGATGTCCTTTTTGTAACCAAAAAACTTTGTATGGGCTTGGATGTGCAATTGTTTCCAATTCCAACTTCTCCACCATTTATGTGGATACTAGATTATCCGTACTTCCACTGTCAACAATTACCTTGCATACCCTATCCTTCATCTTGCAAGTAGTTCTAAATAAATTGTTCCGTTGGACTGGATTCTCTATCTCTTTCTCTGGCTTCAAGAGAACTTTCCTCATCATTAAGGATCTTCCGCCTTCTGCATCTTTTGCCTCAACATTTTTCCTTTGCGCTTATGAAATGTGAGATTTTCCTCCTCCATCCCTTTTTCTATCAGGACATTCAAAATATTTGTGTCTAATATTTCCACAGAAAACACACTTTATTTCACCACCTCTGCCTCTTCCTCTTCCTTTGGCTTGAGAAAAACTGTTCCTATCAGCATGTTGTCCTACTTGTGAGATTCCTCCCCTATCTGGGCAATTATGAGGTTTCTTTTCTTCATCCTTGGGCTTCTGTACTCTGTCTTGGGCAATTGCTTTGCCTCTACTTGGACTTCTACCTTTGCCCCTTTAACCTTGCTTTCGGGCCAATTTCACTTCTGCCTTTGAAGCAATTTGATAAGCATCTTCCACATTCTTGATAGTCACCGTGCTCATCTCATATTGAATTTCATATCTCAAGCCATTCATGTATCTGGTGAATTTTTCATCATCACTCTCGCAATGACCAGCTCTAATGTTGAGTCTGTAAAATTATTTAGTGTATTCCTTCACTGTCATCCTTTTCTGTCTCAAATTTTTCATTCTTCAAAACAGATTAATTTGGTAATCTCTGGGTATAAACTTGGCTTTCATATTTGCTACCATCCTATCCCAAATTTTGATTCTTTGTTTTCCTTTACAATGTCAGTCAGCCTGCAGTTCATCCCACCACAATGTTGCATGCCCTTTCAGTCTAGTGACAACATTCTTTACTTTCTTATCTTCTTCGATATCCTCATAATCAAAGTATTTATCTAGAGCTCTAAACCAATATAGCAACTCCTCAATGTCTAAGTTTCTTTCATACATCGGGATGTCCATTTTTTCTCTGGCATCTATTCTTGCAATAGCTTTGAGTAGACATTCCTCTGCAACATCCTTGGCTACAACTTCTTCTTCAATTTTAGATTCTTTTTCGCTTTTAGCTTCACTGATATCTCTAGTATCAAGTGTTCGCCTTTGTGCTATCTCCATAGAATCCAATCGAGCATGAAGTTCTCTCATTTCCCTTTCCATGGCTAGATCGAGCATGTGTCTATCTTGACGTCTTCTTGGCGGCATTGTTTCAATCTGTCCACGCAAAATTTCAATCACATCTTTCCTTTTGTCTTCTCTGGATTACAGAAAACAATTATTGAGAGCTCTGATACCACATGATGCAACACCCCTGCGTCAGCAGGGTCTGTTTGACCTCCTGGTATTTGGATCTTTTCATGATTGGTCGGACAAGCCACAGTTGGGTCAATTGAATGTCGACGTTTCGGATCCAAATCAGGATCCATCTTCAGGACAATGAGCCTGGGTTAAGATAATGAAAAGATTTGTTTTAATACTGGAAATTGGCGTGAAAGTTCAGTGTCGGCTAAGGTTGCATTGGTAAAAATTATTTTTGATTTAATTAGGGTTTATGTTGTTAGGTAAAATTTTTTTTTTTTTCTTTATTATTAATTAGGGTTATGTTTGATTGTTTTGAAATTATTAAATTATTATTAATTCAAACATTGATAAACTTGGATTAATAATAATTTAATAATTACAAAGTGTAATAATGTTTATTATATTAAATTAGGGTTTGGATGTTTATTAATAAATTTAAAGTTTTTTAATGTTTATTAAAGTATAGTTGCAAAGCAAAGTTTAATGAAGTTTATTAGTTTATCCATCTATTAATGTTTGTTAAATTGATTTAGGGTTTGTTAAATTGATTTAGGGTTTCAAAGTTTATTAAAGTTGAATATATTTATTAATATTAATATTTATAAACTTATT
>JASDQU010013797.1:101247-111896 GCA_032191745.1 Picea mariana | reverse complement strand
TTGTATTGATCTTACATTGCTCATAATAAAAAGGTCAGATCTTTGCTTGTGCTTCTACATCTTGAATATATTGTGATCTCCATGTGTTGATGAATCTTGTATGCACTTAATAACTCAATAAATTAGTAGTAGTTAGTGATTCCAAGAAAGAATTTGGCTTGGGATCATTACACTTTTCCATTTGCAGCTTCTCTGCTACAAGAATCTGTTTCTCCCATTGGATCTTTCTTTGATCTTTTGATTCATCGATTCTATCTTCCCTGTATGGATACAGGTCTACAATGTTGAATATGGGCGATACACCCACATCTTCTGGCAGCTCTAACTCATAAGAATTCTCACCAAATCTCCTCAAGATTTTACACGGCCCTATCTTTTTCAATTTTAACTTATTATATGTTCCCCTCGAGAATCTCTCTTTTCTCAAGTGTGCGAGAACTTGATCTCCAACCTCAAATTCAAGCTTTCTCCTATGTTGATTAACTCTGCACTTGTATTCATTGTTTCTCTTCTTCAACTACTCCTTGATTTGATTGTGAAGTTCTTGCATCTCTACAGCGAAGTCTTTGGCTCCGACACTCCTAAACTTGCTCTGCTTCAGATCTCTTAACTCTTCCACTCCTCTTGGATTCATTCCATACATGATTTGAAATGGAATTTTCCCAGTTCTCCTATTCACTGAGTCATTATACACAAACTCAGCTTGTGCTAGAACCTAATCCCATTGACTATAGTGACCAAACTCCTCAATGAATATCCTAAGCTTCTATTCACCACTTTGGTCTATCCATCTGTTTGTGGATGATATGCATAACTAAAAGATAGCTTTGTCCCCAAATTTTTCCACAATGTCCTCGAGAAATGACCAACAAATTTGGTATCCCTATTTGAAACTATACTCCTGGGAAATCCATGGAGTCTCACAACCTCTCTGAAAAACAAATTTGCAACGTTCGTTGCATCACTAGTCTTCTAACATGGGATAAAGTGTGGCATCTTCGAAAACCTGTCCACCACAACAAATATGGAATCACTTCCCCTCTGTTTCCTTGGTAATCCCAACACAAAATCCATGCTTATTGCATCCCAAGGCCTCTCTGGAATGGGAAATGGCTGATACAATCCAATGTTTTTCTTCTTCCCCTTTGAATACTGACAAATCTTACATTTGTTCACAAATATTTTTACCTCTGCTCTCATACCTGGCCAATAATATGAATCGTTTAATTGGGCAAATGTTTTTTCATGGCCAAAACGTTTGGCTATAACTCCACTATGCTTTTCCTTCAACAAATTATCCCTCTTCGAGCATCTCAATATGCATAACTGGCATCTCTTGAAAAACAAACCATCCTAAATCAAATATTCATCCCACTAGCTTCTGTCTCTGAGTACAGGATTCACACACGCTTCATATGCCTCTCCAAAATCTGGATCATTGTGGTACATTTCTTTAAGGTGATCAAACCCCATGGTCTTGACTTGAAATTCCTGCAGAATCAAAATCCTCCTGCTCAATGCATCAACAACCTTCTTGGCATTTCCAGAAATATGTTTAATGACAAAAGTGAAGTTTTTCATAAACCTTATCCACTTAGCATGTCTCTAGTTTAATTTCTTTTGTCTGGTTATGAATTGCAAAGCATGGTTATCTCTATACAAAACAAACTCCTTCAGCACAAGATAGTGTCTCCACTTTTTCAAGGCTTGAATTATGTCATAGAAATCCTTGTCGTATGTGGAGTACTTCTTCTTAGCTTCATTCAACTTCTCACTGAAATATGAAATAGGTCTCTTATCTTGGCTCAAGACCGCTCCAATTGTAACTCCACTCGCATTGCATCTTACCTGAAATGTTTTTCCGAAATACGGCAAAACCAGAATCGATTGTTCAGTTATCTTTTCCTTCAATATGTTGAAGCTCTTCTCATCCTCTTCTATCCACTTGAAAGACTTACATCTTTTATTCACTGTATCCATCATTTGAGCACTAATCCCGCTAAGATTTCTGATGAACTTCCGATAAAAACTTGCTAATCCATGGAAGCTTCTCACCTCAAAGATATTCCTTGGTGATGGTCATTCTCTGATTTCTTTCACCTTTTCGAGATCCATCTTCAACTAATTTGAAGAAATTACAAAACCCAAATATATGAGCTATGTCTTCATGAAAGAGGACTTTTTTAGATTAATCAACAACTTCTCTTGCTACAACCTCCACATCACCAATGTCAAATGTCTCAAGTTCTCTTCCTTAGTCTTTCTAAACACCAGTATATAATCTAGATATACAATGACAAATTTACCAATGAAATATTTCAACACTTCATTCATCAGCCTCATAAAATTACTCAGGGCCTTGGTTAAGATGAAAGGCATAACAAGTCATTCATACAACCCCTCATTTGTCTTGAATTTTTTTTTCCACTCATCACCTTCCCTCATCATGATCTGGTGATATCCACTTTTCAAATCTATCTTTAAAAAATAGTTATCTCCACTCAAGAAATCCATCAAAACATCCATCCTTGGCAATTGGAATCTATATCTGATGGCGATTTTGTTTATGGATCTTGAGTTCGTACACATCCTCTATCCACCATCCTTGTTCGGGCTCAATACAGTCGACACTTCACATGGACTCAATCTCTCTCTGAACAATCCATTTTCTAATAGATCCTAAACATGTCCTTTCACCTCCTCATTCTCCTGAGGTGTCAACTTGTATGATTCTTTATTCGGTAGGCTTGTTCCTGATATCAATTCAATGTAATGACTGATGCTTCTGATTGGTGGCAATGAGCTTGGTAACTCATCCACTACTATATCAACAAAATTCTCTAGCATCTCCTGAACTTCCTCAGGAAAATCTTCTATTGTAGTATTGGTAAGGATAACTCACGGCTTCCTCACTACAAAAAAATACATCTCATGTTTCTTCCTTACTTCGCTCATGAGTTCCTTCCCACTCATCAGAAGTATGCTCGCGTTGGGTTCATCCTTCACCTTATTTTACTCAATTGGAAACAACATGTGTGTCCTACCATTCTTCTCCAAAGTGTAGGTGTTTCCTCTCCGATCATGCATAACATTTCTGTCATACTGCCAGGGTATTCCGAACAAAACATGACAGACATCCATATGAATCATATCACATATAATCTCATCCCTATATCCTCCTATTTTAAATTCAACCAGGCAATGTTTAGTAACTATTACCTGATGATCTTTATGAAACCATGAAACCTTATATGACATCGGATGTGCAGTCATCTACAGCTCTAAATTCTCCACCATCTCTGTGGATACTAAATTGTCAGTGCTCCCACTGTTGATTATCACCTTGCAAACTCTGTCCTTCATTTTGCAAGTTGTCCTTAACAAATTGTTCCTTTGTATTGGTTTTTCAGTCTCTGGCTCTTGCTTCAAAATAACCTTCTTCATCATCAAGGATCTCCCATCCTCTGCACCCTTTGCCTCAGCATATCACTTCTATGCTTTTGAAATGTGAGCTTCTCCTCCTCCTTTCTTCCTCTCAGGACAATCCCAAGACATATTCCCTGTCTTTCCACAGGAATAACACCTTACTTCTCCTCCTCTGCCTCTTCCTCTTCTTCTGGGAAAAGAACTTATACCACCACTCTGCCTTCCTCGGGAACTTCCTCCTCTCTCAAAGTGACTCTGTGGTTTCTTCACCTTGTCCTTGGGATTTGGTGTGTTATCCTGAGCAATTCTCTTCCTTCTGCTCAAAGTTCACCCTCTATTTTGTTGACTCTACTTCCTGGCTAACTTCTCTTCCACCTTCAATGCCATTTGATATGTGTTCTCTATTGTCCTGAATGTCGCCATGCTGATTTCTTCCCGGATGTCATATCTCAGGCCATTAATATATATGGCAACTTTCTCTTCATCCCTCTCTCTTTGTCCATCTCTAATGTTCAACTTATAGAACTCCTTTGTATACTCCTTCATAGTCAATCCTCTTTGTCTCAGGTTCTGCATTCTCCTGGATATATTTATCTGGTAATCCTTGGGCATGAATTTATCCTTCAGCTTGGCTACCATTAGATCCCAACTCTTGATCTTTTGTTTTCCCTTGCTCCTCCTTTCAGCATGAAGTTCATCCCACCACAGTGTTGCATGTCCATTTAATCTAGTGACAACATGCCTTACCTTTTTCTCCTCTTCGACATCCTCATAGTCGAATTACTTGTCCATTTCTCGTATCCAATCAAGCAATTATTTAGTGTCTAAATTTCCTTCATACATAGGGATGTCAATCTTCTCTTTGGAACCCAACTTGACAACAACTCTTAATAGGCGTTCTTCTGCAGCATCCTCAGCTAGTGCTTCCTCGACTTCTACTTCTTCAATTTATGCCTCGCTAACATCTCCAACATCAGGTGCTTTCATTTTGGTTGTTTCCATGGCATCCAACCTCACACACAATTCTCTCATCTCCCTTTCCATAGCTCTATTGGCCATAGGTAGCTCAACACGTATTCTAGGCGGCATTGTGTTGACGCTTCTGATAACTCTCCTTCTGATATCAACTTACTCTTCTCCCTACATAATTCATTTATGTACTTGTTTTAATACCACTCCTGGTGCAAACCCCCTTCCCTCTAAAGGGTTTCTTGACCTCCCAGTCTTGGATCGTTAAAATACTGAGTCAAAGCGACTCTTTTGGCCCCTTTTCTCCTTATGACCATAGCTGTGACCATGGGCCTATCCCTTCGCAACTCAGGCTTCAAGGATATTCCAAACTCTTCTCTTTCTTCTTCCTGAAACACACTATTCTGAATCTCCAAATTCCTGCCACGTGTCTTCTCAAATTCATCGGCCCCACAAGGGTTCGGGTTTTATGACTTCATGAAACTCTAAGTCTCTCACTGCGAACTTCAAGGTTTTCGATTTCCAAACTCCTTAATCCATTGGAACATATTCCTCACGCAATCAAAGACTGAGATTAGATCGCGACTTCGGACTTCGCGATTTTTCTCCGTGAAGTCTTCAAACTTGCCGAACTCTAAAGTATAGAAACACTCCATGACTACCCTCCTCGTAAATTTACTAGATTTGATTGTCTGGAATCATTCGTCTCCCTTTGGGACAAATCTTGTCCACTGGTTTCAGTGGAGACTCCAGTGACTCTTGTCCTTGAATATTTTCCACCTTTCTTCCTCCTGAGCTTTACTTCTTCGATTTCCTTTGTTCCTCTGAACAGTCTCTTCGACACTTAGTCAAAATCTTGATCTGTGCAGACCTTGCAACATATTTTCATCCACAACTTAACCTCTCCTTGTGCATAGCTTCACACTCCTTGCGACTATCTTCCAACCACTTTATGTCTCTTGTGACTAAAATCACGCCATCCCTCCTGAGCTTTCGAGTCTGAAAACTCTATCATGCACTCATTGAGGGCATCAATGCACTCCTTGTAGACATAATCTTCACTATCTCTTCTGAGGTTTCGAGTCGAAACAGACTCAGTCACACACTCCTTGCAGACACTATGCACACCTTTCACTCGCTCAATGAAGAGAAACAATTCAAACTTATTCACTCTTCATAATGACTCATACATTCAACAAAGAAAATGTGGTCATGGATACAAGAACGTGAAATAACAGAGTGTTGAAAATAAACAAAAGGGTCTACCATTGATTCAGACAGACAGACACATAACAACACATATTTGGGACAATGTATCTTTGTTATATTCATCCAACTGAAACTTACGTACATTCATACACTGCAAATCGACTATCTCCTATCAGCATCCTTCCAACCATAACTATCAACAACAACTACTGGGTAACAATAAAAAGCTTTATACAAATAGGTTCTCTTCGAGCATTTCCCTCCAACTACTTTATGTTATCTTATCGAAATTAAATGCTATCAACTACTTATCATTTATGACAATAAATATTGATTCAGACATAAAAGAGTGCAAGCCCCAAATCTATATTACGATCTATCTCATTAAAACAAAATACATCTCCCCATCCATCTTACGCGATGGCCCAACCTCCGATCATTAAATATGTTCATAATTCAAAATCTTTGTCAGATATTTCATTAATACATTGATCTTTGAAATTCAAAACATTTCAAAATATGCGCTAGTGCACCTAGCTGTCTTCCATGCTTATGCTTTTCTCACCTTACAACCGCTAACACCTAACTCCTATAAACCTTAACACTATATCTCACTTTAAGACATTAACCCTCTATCCAAAAATCTATAAATCCAAACCATTATAGTCAACTTCCCCAAAAAACTAATCATTATAATTCCCAACCCCTATATCCCTTAGGACATACAACCTATAACATATAAAACCAAACCCTTCACCCTCAAATCCCTCATACGTAACACTAATAAACCTTAAGAAATAACCCATCTAAACCTTATCTTATAACTCTTAATACCTTAAAATATTAACCTGTATCACTCCTAATCTATGACACTTATCTATAGCTCCTATGTTCCCTAATGATAATCCATTTTAACCTCTAAGCCATGTAACCCTTAAACTCAAAAATTATGATAATCCCTAGCCCATATAACCCCTATACCCCAACCTACATAGCTCTTATAATTGGTATGCTCAACATAAACCTTATAACCACTACCAAATCCTACAAACATTAAAACTATATATCTCTTTTCAACTAACACATATGAAACCTCAACCTATATCCCCTTATACCCCACAACCCCTAAAATCCATAATCCCACTTTAAGACTTTAACCCTATATCCAAAAATCTACAGTGCATAAGTGTTAACCGTAGTAATGCCTAAAACCCCTAAACCCCCTTAAGGAATAAAACATTTAACATGTGTAACTCCTAATAATTATAGTCACTTATCCGATAGCATATAACACCAAACCCTTAACCCACATAAACCCTTATACCTAACCCATATAACCCTTAAAAAATACCCCATCTAAACCTTATCTTACAACTCCTAATACATTAAAACATTAACTTGTATCACACCAACCTATGAAACTTACCATTTGTAAGCAGGGGCCTCCTCTGTCATAGAATGAAGCTTGCTGAACACTTGCTTGTCTATGCGCAATTTCCTTCCACCATTGATCTTCATATTTTTACGACTTCTGCCAGAACGAATACCGGTGGGTGCACCGCTTTACTTACTCTATCTTTCCGAAGTCCTCCACTCCGAACTCCATCAGAGCGCTTTCCACACCAGTTCTATTTGAAGACTATATGTGATCTCCGACGAACCTTCACGGCTACCACTTCCCTTAGCGACCTCCTTGCCTTGCGGGACTTACTACCACCGATCCACCGACGTCGATCTATCACAATACCATCAACCTTACCAACCAGGAGAACAACTTAGACCTGAGCATACCAACGAACAGTAGCTGGAAATACTGGCTAATGAAATGGAATCATAATGTGCACATATGAAACAAATATGAGACAAGCATCAGAGATAACAGAGATATGAGCGGAAGTTTCTTATATTAACAAAGCATGAATAGCTCGCGGGTATTACAGATATGTGCCTGAGGCACTGATAACAGACAGAGTAGGATGCTCTTCGCTCTTACTGACTTATGGACAGAATGACTCGAAGCTTTGGACAGGAGGGAAGCTTAAACGACTGACTGACTCTACACACACACTAACTTGCAATGCCCAAAATGAATCATTCATCCTTCTTTTATAGCAATTTCGAGAAGGAGGAGTAATCATGAAGCATCAGGCATGAGTAGATAGATGGTCCTACATGTCGACCACTAAATCTACTTTTCTGATTCAGCAGATGTATTCACGCAGGAATCTATGACCGATCAGACATCTTTGAGTTAAATCACACCGAAAGTAGATATAACAGTAATTCTGACAGGGTGGTCGTGCAAGATTTCCCGACCAGAGTACACACATTATGTGGGCATCTTAGAAATGTGGGTCAAACCGCACCAAAAGTCGGAGAAGTTCTCTGAGTTTCTAAGATTCCCACGGATAGGTATGACACTATATCTATGACAGATTTATTTTTGTACAAAGTGGAGATTATTACGGTAATCCACGAAACCCGGATGACTCCACTGTCAGCCATCAAGACATGAATTATTACATAGTGGAATTTATTGGTAAATCCACGGAAAACCTTTATTCAAAAGGATGATCTTTAAAATGTCGAAAATAGTAAGGATCCCAATGTTGGGTATAGATTTCTCGGACAAGTTCAGGATCCCTGTTATCGTTTTCTCCTTGGTGAAGCAAGAATTTTGTGCATATAATCCATGGATGTTTTTCTCTAATAAACATCCCTTTATAGTATTCTTCAGAAAACAAATCTGCTATTATGTCCAGGTACCTATTATGGAATAAGAACATTCTTGATGTGTCTGTAACATCAGGATTTATGCCTACAGGGTTTAAACCAAATTGATTCCACCATTCTAATAACCAATCAGGTTCTTCCCAATCTCGGAAAGTATGAGAAAATTTCACCATACAATAATAGTACTTGTATCTTCCTATCCATAGGAAAACATTAAACCACATTAGTTTGTATTGCTCATAATTAATTCCATTAAGTAGCTCAGTAGGATTCCTATTTGGCCAATCCTGTAGACTTCTCATCCTATTGATCTGGAAAAACTGGTATGCATAGGATGATGTCCAAGTTCTGATAGAATGGTCATACCACTGAGTTTCCACAGAGCTTAGCCTGGTCAGATCTCTCATTTCAATAAGGTTTTCTCTAGAAGAAATAGTCAGAGGCTGGTGTATTTGGCCTAGTACATGTTGGGGTGGGAGAACATGTATGTTGGTATTTGTAGAAAAGCCAGGAAGCCCAACTTCAATTTTCTCAGAATGTCTTAGTTGCCATGACGGTTTCCAATTTTCTTTGAAGACTTCCCATGGAGTAGTATCACTGTAATATTCTGTGAAAGGAGCATTTCTTTCACTATCAAAGACTTCAACTATAACCATACTTTTCTGATAATAGGCAATTTGCATATGAGGATCAGAAATAAAAGGAAATTCTATTCTTTCAGGGAGAGTATTTCCTATCTTTGGCATGGTTATAAAATATCCACGCTGATTATTCGAACAAATACATGAACCATGGGGTTCTCCTGCTGACAGAAAAGGGGCGCCTAGGATACAATCAACTGGTAAATTTGAAATGTGGAACCTCATTCCCAAATTATAATTTCTGAGGAGTAGAGTACCTCGAGGAACCTCATATGTGAAATCTGTATTAAGATTTCCTAACCCTGTAGCAGATCCAAAGCTTGGAGCCCAATACTTTGCAGGAATTTTATCTTTGTGTAGCAATTTTATATCTGATCCTGTGTCTATAAGTGATGTCAAAGTAAAGATTTCTAGACAGATTTGTATTTCGATTTTAACATAATATTTCTGATATTTGATAGGGAGTACTTGCATACCTGGTATTCCTTGCATTTCTTCTGCATTTTGCTCCTGTATCAGTGTTTCAAATGGAGCATCTTCTAGTGGAGGAGGATATAAATCCAGTTTCTCTTTGATTTCTTTTATTTCTTGTCTTGCCCATGAATCAACTGGATAACTTATTTCTAACTCTCCTTCCAATTTTTTGATTCTTTCTTTGATATCAGAAACTTCTTTTCTGAGAGAGGAAATATATTTGGCAAGGTCTGTAACAGAGATATTTTGCAGTTTAGGTTCTCTGTTAAACTTGATATAATTCTTGGTATTTTTATCAAACGATGCATCTAATAACAGAGGTTGTCGTTTTGGAATTTCAAAACCTTTTCCCTTCTGTTCGGCTTTTACTGTTTTTATGAATGTTTCTAGAAGAGAATTTTTCATTTGTCCTTCAGGAAGACCCTTAATCTGTGCAAGCATTTGAGCTTCCTGATCTCCAGTATTCTAAAACATGCATACTTTTAATTTTTCTTTAATTTTAGGCTATGAATCAACATCAGAGCTTTCCATACTGCTTGTACATGTACAGTAATTTGGATTACTGCAATGACAGGACTGATTCATTAAGATTTCTCCATATAAACTTGTTTCCCATTGGGATGTTTCTGTAGATGAAGAACAACAACCTTCTTNGGTATTTTTATCAAACGATGCATCTAATAACAGAGGTTGTCGTTTTGGAATTTCAAAACCTTTTCCCTTCTGTTCGGCTTTTACTGTTTTTATGAATGTTTCTAGAAGAGAATTTTTCATTTCTCCTTCAGGAAGACCCTTAATCTGTGCAAGCATTTGAGCTTCCTGATCTCCAGTATTCTAAAACATGCATACTTTTAATTTTTCTTTAATTTTAGGCTCTGAATCAACATCAGAGCTTTCCATACTGCTTGTACATGTACAGTAATTTGGATTACTGCAATGACAGGACTGATTCATTAAGATTTCTCCATATAAACTTGTTTCCCATTGGGATGTTTCTGTAGATGAAGAACAACAACCTTCTTCAAGAAGATGGACCTTAGGTTTTGGCTTATGAGGATTATAAGGAAGAATTTGTGTCATGGGTTTGTGACCCACATCTATTGCATTGTAGTTTAAAAACTACTTGTTTCTTTTCTTGGGCTTCTTTTGCCCTTTGCTCTGAAGCTTTTCCTTTTGATCTTCTGGAAGCGTCATTAT
>JASDQU010013797.1:77148-94365 GCA_032191745.1 Picea mariana | reverse complement strand
AAGAATTTGTGTCATGGGTTTGTGACCCACATCTATTGCATTGTAGTTTAAAAACTACTTGTTTCTTTTCTTGGGCTTCTTTTGCCCTTTGCTCTGAAGCTTTTCCTTTTGATCTTCTGGAAGCGTCATTATTAGGACATTCATGTTCATAATGTCCATTGTTCCCACAGATCCAACACTTGATTTGCTGTTTAGCCTCATGTCTGTGGGTTTTGAGCTTGATGTCATGAGGCCCAAAGTAATGAGTATTTGGAACATATCTATATCTGGCTGGAAATTTCCTACCTTTTTCTTTTCTAACTTCTTTAGGCCGTTTCTTTCTTCTGACAATGGGTTTGGTTAGGTATAGGCCATATTGTTCACAAATTGATTTTTGGTCTGGTAAATAAGAAGATTTTGAGACAGACTTCTGGATTTTCATACTAGTGCAAAGTCCTATCAGGGCCTTTGTAATGGTAGAATAGATTTCTCCCCAAGTGTATGTCTCATAAGGAAGTTTAAATGTATCTTCCATTTTTAGATATTCTACAAATTTGATTGGAAGCGCTGCCATATATACTTGTTTCCATAGTAAATTTTTGCTTTCTTTGACTTCAAAGATCCTTTGAGTCCATTCTTTATGAAATTGTTCATATTCGGACATCTTTCGACACTTCATATTCATCAGTACAATTTTATGTTTATCAACAATTTCTGTTTCTGTCCCACACCAATGTTCAAGTATTAAGGTGGTGAGGGCTCCTATCATATTATTTATAGGATTCCCATCATAATGATATACTATATCCCCTTCTTCATCTTTCAATGTTTCTGTTTCCATTTTACTGATCATAAGAGGAGAAGATACTACTTCCCACCACTTGCTAAGTGTTCCAGTAAAACATTGAATAAGAGTTTCGCAGGCTTCTACTTCACTTTTTCCCTTCATACACATAATTTTATAAGAAACATGCATCCTGTCAATCATCTGTCTAATCTGAGTAATAGACAGATTATCAATATTCCATTCCTGGAACTAGTCATCAGCAAAAGTTTCAGATTCGGGAATCTTTCCTTTTCCCATGAGATCAGGAGCAGCTGGTCTGGATGAATGAGATGGAATATTTTCAAAAGAAGGGTTTCTAATGGTTACCAGAGAATGAACATCTTCTAAATTTTTCTTGGAGCTTTCTGGTTCATCTTTTTTAGGAGGAAAAAAGAAAGGAAATTTTTTCAGGACTTCTTTTTCAGAAGGTCTATGTATAGGAGATAGTATGGATATACGAGGATTTGGAAGAAGGGATGAGGGAGGAATAGGCCTGTCTATTTGGCTAGGTTTTCTTTTGAGGTCTGTTAAGGATTTTCCTATTTCTGTGAGAGCAGTCCCTAGTCCTTCCATTATTTCTTCATGATTTCTATTAGACTCTCTTGCTCTGTAAGAGATATCTAGTAAAGTAGAATCAACTTTATCATTTACATTTATGAATTTTTCTTTGATCTGTCCTACTGCATGGACAATAGTATTAGTAGATACTTGGAGATCCATAATCTGTTCTTTCTTAGCATAGTCATTTGTTATATATATTTGAGTAGCCATTCCTCTTAAAGCAGTATTTGTCCAATTTATTTGTTCTGAGACTGATTGGACTCTTTTATCTATCCCAGGTAATTGGTTGGCTTCATCAGATAATAAAGGAATAGCTCTGGCTTGCTTAGAGCTATCTTCCAAAATGATTCCTTTAAAAGGAGGAAAAGTAGTAGTTGTTTCAACAGGACTTCCATCTATACTTTTCCATTGATGTCTATGAGACTCAGAGCTTTCTCCTACCATTTGGACTATAGGAGCTATATACAATTTTCTCCATTCAAAGAAGGAGATCCAATAGTTTTCTGTGACCATATATTCCTTCCATAATTTTGACAATCTTTGTTTTTCTTTCTCTGGAGTAGTAATGTCAAATTCTTGTGAGTCAGGATTTGTAAACAAATCCCAGTTTGTCATTTTCTTGATCCAGTCCTCAGGCAAGGATCCTTTTTCATAGCCGGTCATGATTGTAAGGTATTTTTGAATTTCTTCTACATAGGGTCTTTTTATATTGTTAGGCAAAGGATTTGCGAATCTGCATTCTGGTATGATAGTGTCACATTTTTCTATATATCCTAAGCCATATTTAGGGGAATTTGGGGTTCTCATGCCTCTGTAAATTTCTCTGATTCAAGGATCTAAGTATTCAATGGAAGGCATATAGTGAATCATAAAACAAGAATTAGACTCAGATGTTTCTACAGAATTATATACAAATCTAACAAGAGTTGAAGAATCCATACTTAGTATTACTATCTCTACATAGAAAAGGAGGGCTTTTAGTCTTATGTCCGCTTATACAAGCATATTAGACAGGCTCCTGGCCTACTCCTCAGATAAAGACTAGTAAACTGTTCAGCGAGTTGCAGTAGTGGAAATTGTGCCTTTAAATAGCCCGAGACTACTGATATGGCTCTGGATTCAGACTGATATACAGATCTTTTATATTTTAAACAAACAAAGAGCGACTAGCTTTAACAGATCAGAATGAGTCTGTTATCATACCCGGGGTGAAAATGAGTGCATGGCTCTGAAGATCAATGGTGGAAGGAAATTGCACATAGACAAGCAAGTGTTCAGCAAGCTTCATTCTCTGATAGAGGAGGCCCCTACTTACAAATGGTATCAGAGCCATGCACTCATTTTCACCCCAAGTATGATAACAGACTCATTCTGATCTGTTAAAGCTAGTTTCTCTTTGTTTGTTTAAAGCCAGGTTCTCATTTTCGCCCCAGGTATGATAACAGACTCATTCTGATCTGTTAAAGCTAGTCGCTCTTTGTTTGTTTAAAATATAATAGATTTGTATATCAGTCTGAATCCAGAGCTGTATCAATGGTCTCGAGCTGTTTAAAGGCACAGTTTCCACTACTGCGACTCGCTGAACAGTTTACTAGTCTTTACCTGAGGAGTAGGCCAGGAGCCTGTCTAATCTGCTTGTATAAGCGGATATGATACTAAAAGCCCTCCTTTTCTGTGTAAAGATAGTAATACTTAGTATGGATTCCTTCTCAGTGTCTTTTAGAGATATTAAAAGTTCAGAAGAAGCTAGCACTTTAGGACATAATCCTGCAAATAGTTTAGAATCCATGTTTTCCTTCAGCAGATCACAAAGTATCAATCATGTAAACATAGAAGAGGTAGAAACCAATCCACAAGCTGCATGGAAACTACCTCCTATCAATCCCAGCAAAGTATATCAAGATTTAAACATGTTCCACCTGAGAGCAATAACCAGAGTCTTTGTCAAAGAGTCTATTAGTACAATCCAACAGAATAGTAATATTACCCAAACCATTTCTCTCTTAAACCCAAAAGAGATCCAGCAAGAAGCTAAAAGGCATAATACTCAGTTTGTACATTTTGGCTGTATCAGAATCGGTATCAATGCACTAGTGCATAAAGGAATAAATGCTTATGCACTGTACACTGTAAGAGACTTAACTCATGATAAGTTTATTGATTCTATAATAGGAGGGATAGTAGCTCCATTATCAAATGGACCAGTCTATTTTGATTGCTATCCAAACTTTTATGTCTATGCATTTGACGAGACTCTCGGAGACATACTAAAATTACAAATAAGGACAACAGGATTTAGCATGAATGCTAAATGAACAAATATAGCAATCCAAGCTAGGGGTTGTTTCAGATACACAAACACCATGTTCCCTGTTGTCTTACATACTCCCAGTAAAGACTCTCAAGCCAATACTTTAGTAGTAACAGATGCTCTAAATCAAAAAGTGGAACATTGTACCATTAAATGGGAATACCTATCTTTCCCAACAGACTGGGTAATTGATACTCCAAGAATACCAATTCCAAGAGCTATTACCTCAGCCCAAATAAAAGAAACTCCTGACTCTGCTATAATCTCCTTTCCCCAGAAACACCCTAATACATCTTCTTGTCCTAAACCTAATAGACCTCCTCCTCCCATTCCCACCTTTTGTCTTCATCCATCCTTACAATCTTTAGCTGGACAAATAGGACAAGTCCCTTTTGCAGTAAAATGTCTTGATTGTGGAGACCTAATTACTTTATCCACATTATCCACTTCTATAAATAACTCAAATATCCAGTTTGAGCATGAAAATCATAATCCAAGGACACATTTACCTCCACCAGTATCAACTACTAAAGAACAGTGTCCACATCCGCAGTGCTCTGACATTCCTTTTCCTCGTGACCCCCATGTTCTGGTCATACAAAATTCCTTCTGTACATAAATGCAAGCTAGACAAAAAGCCTATTTTCCTAAAGACATAAAAAGGCCATCCTCTCCTGAGATACAAATTTTTTTAAGAAAATCCAAAGGCTGCAGTCAATCAAGTGAAAATCCAGAATGGATGAAAAATATGATGAATTGGGATCTTTATACTCATCCAAAAGCAAAAGAATTTGCTAAAAAGACTCCCAATCCAGAAAGGATTAGATTGGAAAATGAATGGAAAAGATTTATGGACATAGAAAGATTGTATATATCTTTTTATGAATGGTATAGTACCAGAGCTATATCTAAACCCAACCTAGTTCCCCAAAGAGCTAGCTTGGCAAGTTGTCCTGTTACTACACTCTCGCTCTCCGATATAGGGAGAGAAATCAGTAAAATAAAGAAAGCAAATAGACAAAGACAGGAAAAGAAAGAAGACAGCCTTCAAGTTCAACATCAGCGGTATCATGTTTTAATCGAGCTGAAAATCCAAGATCTGCATTTCAGACTTAAGACATTGATAGATATAGGTTCGGATTTAAACTTGCTCAACAGGCATGTGATACCTGTATCATTATGGGAAAAAACACAAGTTTCTATTACAGGCCTTGGAAATATTGTGAATAATATTTCTTTCCAGATCCCAGAAGCAATTCTTTGCTTCCAAGATTTCTACTTAAAAATGAAATTTCTTCTAGCAGAAATTCCTGTCGCTTGCATCTTGGGTACACCCTTCCTAGCAGCTGTTACTCCTCATGGGTCTACCATGATCACTCCTAATCAACGAGGATATTTTATAACATTACCAGAAGGGAAAACAGTCAAGCTACCTTTTATATCTTCTCCAAAATTATCAGACTCAGTCCAGATCAACCCGATGAAGTCCAAAATGATCAAAGAGCTTCAGAATCTCCAGTCTGAAATTAGAATAAGAGAACAGCTACAAAAGTCTGATATCCAAGAAAAAATTCTTCTCCTTAAAGAAGAATTTATTAAAAATGTTTGTTCTGAAAATCCTATTTCTTTCTGGAAACAGAAAAAGCATGTAATATATCTTCCATATAAACAAGATTATCAAGGAAAACCATGCAAGAGTAGAGCCATCCCCATGAACGTTGAGTATCAAAAGCTGTGTGCAAAATAAATTGAAGGATTGTTAAAAAAGGATTTAATCAGAAAATCCACCAGCCCGTGGAATTGTTATGGTTTCTATGTAAATAAACACTCAGAACAAATCAGAGGAGTCCCTAGACTGGTTGTTAACTATAAACCTCTCAATAAAGTGCTAGCAGATGACACTTATCCTATACCAAATAAAATAAATCTTGTTACCAGAATTGATGGAGCCAAAATATTTTCCAAATTTGACCTAAAATCAGGGTTTTGGCAAGTAGCAATACATGAGAAAGACAAATTCAAGACGACTTTTAATGTTCCTACTGGTCACTACGAATGGAATGTTATGCCATTCGGGCTGAAAAATGCACCTGCAAAATTTCAGAGTCATGGATGATACTCTCAAGCCATACTTTGATTGGCTTATTGTTTATATAGATGATATTCTAGTATTCTCTTCTTCTATGGAGCAACATTTCAAGCACCTAAGAATTCTTCTGCAAGTTATTAAACAAGTTGGTCTTGTGTTGTCAAAAAAAAAGATTGAATTTTTTCAAACTCAGGTTAAGTTTCTCGGCCATACTATCAGAAATGGGCAGATTACTTTGCAAACCCATGCTGTAGAATTCGCTGATAAATTCCCTGACAATATTCTTGACAAAACACAGTTACAAAGGTTCTTAGGAAGCCTAAACTATATCAGCCATTTTTACAAGAAATGTGCCCAAGATAGAAAAATTCTAAATGACAGACTAAAAAAGGATCCAACGCCATGGACTGAGCAACACACCCAAGCAGTCAGAAATATTAAAGTAAAAGTCAGGAATCTGCCTATCCTTCATATTTCTGATGACAATCTTTTAAAGATTGTAGAAACTGATGCCAGCAATATAGGATGGGGAGCCATTCTCAAACAAGTCAATCAAAAGAATAAAGAAGAAGTAATACAATTTGCTTCTAGATTATGGCAGGCTGCAGAGAAAAACTATTCTGCTCTTGATAAAGAAATTAAGGTTGCTCTCAATGCTATACAGAAATTTGAAATTTATTTAATCTACAAAAAGTTTATTTTAAGAACTGATGTTGCTGCAATGAACAAAGTCCTTCATAAGGACCTAAGAAATTCAGGAGACCATAAATTTGCTAGATGGCAGGATCTTTTTAACAATTTTGACTTTACGATAGAGCACATTAAAGGAAGTTCAAATTGTTTGCCTGATTTTTTAAGAAGAGAACACTTGCAGCCTAGACACCAGAGTCTGATAATATCTATCCAGCTTAGAGGAGATGCAGAACACATGGAAAACATTCATGATTCTTTACAATGGGAAGATTATTGCAATATATGGGTTCCCAGATGGGGTTTAAGAAGCACCAGGATAATAGCTCCTACTACTCAGGGTCTTTACTCAAGTTTAGTTCCAGAAATAAGACATAGGAGCAATCATAATATCTTATTACCCATAATAAACCAGGGGAATAGGAAAGCAGCTGAGGCCCAGAATGCCTTAATAGAATCATTTCATGATATAGATTTAATCTGGAATATCATGAATACTGAAGGACATCACCAGCAATACTTTTGTTTAAATAGGCCACGATTGATATCTCAATGGCCTGAAAGAAATGCAGAAATTATTTTTCCAGAAACCCATAAGAATAATCCATTATAAACAATAAACCATGTAACCTTTAACCTCAAAAATTGTGAGAATCCCTAGCTTATATAACCCCTAAACCCCAACCGACATAACTCTTATAATTAGTATGTTCAACACAAACCTTATAAACATTAATTACTAACTCCTATAAACCTTAACATTACAACAATTAACTTGAATAACCCTTAACTCTTAAGAACTAAACCCGTAAACAGTAATGCTTATAACCCATAGGATGTTTAACCTCTAATGATTACAATCCATACAACCCTTAACTCCTTGCCTTAAAACCCCTATAAAACCCATAATCTATATGAGCCATATCCATTGAACTCTATAATTTGAAACACATGACCCCTATAAACATTATTACACTAATCCATAACCTATAAAACCACTAACTCCTAACCTCTATAAACACTAATGTTTTAGTCCCTAACCACTAAACTTCTAAACTACAATGAAATCTAAATCGCTATGAACAATAAACCTATGAATTCTCACCCACTAAAATCTATAATTTGAAACACATGACCCCCATAAACATTATTACCCTAATCCATAACCTATAAAACCACTAACTCCTAACCTCTATAAACACTAATGTTTTAGTCCCTAACCACTAAACTTCTAAACTACTATGAACTCTAAAGTGCTATGAACAATAAACCTATGAATTGCCATCCCCAACATATAATACCCTTGACTCATACAATCCCTAATCCATGTAAATCCTATAATCCCATATTCATGTACATGTAATCTCTATGATTCATATCCCTATCCTTATAACTTCTTATTGACATTATCCTTTAATTACTATCGCAACTAACCCTTATTTCTTACAATTTCTACACCCTTATATGTAATAACGCATAACCTCAAATATCTCAATGATATACCCATTATAACCCTTATATACCTTATAACCCTTAACATAACATTATATTCATTAATCCACATAGGCTCTAATAATAGAAACCTAAGCTTTATAACCCTTAACACCTAACTTTTAACCACTATATATCTCAATGATATACCCATTATAACCCTTATATACCTTATAACCCTTAACATAACATTATATTCCTTAATTCACATAGCCCCTAATAATAGAAACCTAAGCTTTATAACCTTTAACACCTAACTTTTAACCACTATATCCCCTACTACTGAAAACCTGACCTTTAAAAACCTTAACCCCTAGCTTTTAACTACTTAAGCCATAACCCTGTGGCCTACATAACACTAATAATTGGTATTTTCAACATAAAACTTATAACCACTAACATCTAACTCCTATAAACTTTAACACTATATTTTTTTCAACTAACCCATTTGAAACCCTAACCCTATATCTCCTTATACCCCAAAACCCCTAAAATCCATAATCCCACTTGAAAATTTTCATCGTATATCCAAAAATCTATAATACATAATTTGTAACACCGATATTTTCTACAACCCATAAACCCACTTAAGTAGTATAAAATTTAACTTGTATAACTCCTAACCATTATAGTCGCTTACCCTAAAACCACTAGTCACTACAATTCCGAACCCCTATATCTGATAGGACATATAACCTATAACATATAAGACCAAACCCTTAAACCTCATAGCCCCTTTATACCTAGCCTCTATAATCCTTAACAAAAAACCCATATAATCCTTATCTTATAACTCCTGATACCTTAAAACATTAACGTATATCACTCATAACCTATGACACTTATATATAGCCCCTATAACCCCTAAAAATAATCCATTATAACCCTTAAACCATGTAACCCTTATGACGCAGTACCCCACCTTAGCAGGGCTTGCTGACCTCCTGGTCTATGGATCTTTGTATTCCTCTTAGCCGAAATGGCTCCTTAGTTCCCACTGAAACCTTTAATGCATTAAAAACCATAGGTCTCCTTCTACGAACCCTGCCTATGCGAGCAATCATTGGGCGTAAGTTATCCCCACGCGACGACCGACAGTGACCACCAGCCTAAAAAAAGGTGCTTCACTTTTCACAAATTTGGGAGTTCCTGCTACGAGTCACCCTGAATCCTCTGATTCCCAAAACCCTGAAATGGGCTAACAGTTCCTAGCTCCTCCCTTATGCCTCAATGATATGGCCTCAAACCAACCCTAGGGTCTCACCTCCAAGCGCGTCGGGATTTTGTGACTCATGGATTCGGGATGCAACTCTTCTCCCTTTTTCTGAAGATGAACTCGCGACTTCCTTACCATAGATCAATGGTCCTGAACCTCCCACAATTCGATGGTCTAGATTCTTCTTTCATGAAGTTAGAATTTCGCGAATCAGGACTTCGCAACTCATGATATTCGAGTCACAACTTCCTCCACACTTTCGGCTTCTGAAATATCGAAATTCAAAATGCCAAATTGACTACTCTCGCCCCTCAGATATGACGGTTTCTTCCTCTCATGAACTTGCGAATGTTGAAGGACTCTCTCCCTTAACCTCCTTGTAACTCCGCTGGATCTAATGGTCCATGGATATCGACACTTCTCCCTCTGAGAATTTCCACTGTCCGTTTAGACTCTCGATAGTTCCTGGCCAAAGGAATTGGCGTCTTTCCTCTTGGACTTGATTTCTGCGAGGTGACTTTGAACCTCATTCTTGCTCCGGACTTCTCCAAATCTCTATCCTTCCTGAACTTGATCCTTGCTACAAAATCAAGGATTCAAGGAATCCTGCACGCACTCCTTGCGACCTTCATGATAATCTCTGATTATCTGATATCTTCCAACTCTACGCACTCCTTGCAACAAAAGTTCTTCAACCACTCACTTGGGTTGGAAAATTCTAAGACTCGACCTGGCCTGTGCACATATTGCACAACTCTATGCTATACTTTCACTTCCACTGGTATAAGATCAATGGTATTTCTCTCGAGCTTTCTGAGATAAAACTCAAAACCTGTCGACGCACTCCTTGTGGAATTTTCATTACACTCCTTGTAGGAATTCTCAGAAAGAGAAACAATTGAAACTCATACTCTCCCTCTCACAGACTTCGTACATTCAACATGAGATCACGTGCATACACAGCATTGCAAAAAAATGCATAACAGATTATATAATCAAACTGTAAACATACCATTCAATAGATGCAAACAGTAACCATAAAACACCATAAAATTGGATCAAAGCATTCTTATATTAATCCAAGTGTTCTTGTACATGGTTTCTATATCAATAGCTTTCTTCTCATGCAACCTCTACAATCTTTGTTCTTCTCTGCTCTCGTATTCTCTCTTTCTCTATAGCTTAATTACAATAATCAGAGTGATACAATACATACGAGGGAGTATTCTTAAGTTTTACCTCCTACAACTCTAAGTTATCTTATCAAATTAAAGATTACAACTACTTTACATTGATTACATTAATTTCCTGCAACTGACAGATGAGAGCGAACGCTCAAGATTTGCATTACAATCCCTGAAACATTTAAGAGAAATTATATATTTCCAGATATTACATTAATGTGGCATCCTTTGAATTTCAATATATCTTCAAAATGCGCGTTGGTGTATATCCAACTGTCCTCCACTCGTGCTTGCTTTGTTGGCAATGCTCTTGCATCATATACTCCTCTGGCTGAAAAATTCATGGACTCTTGTCCATGAGCTCTTGCACAGTCTGTGCATGTTTTTGGATATCTTCTTCTCTTTCCCAACTGACATCTTCAATCGGGTGTCCCTTACACTTTACCAAGTATTCAAGATATGTCTTCCTCCGGGTCTTCTTGCTAACTCTATGATCAATGATTCTTTCCATCTGTGGATTTTCAGCTACAGGCATCTATTTGACCCATTTAATCTCTTCTTGGTTCTCTAATCCTCTTGCCTCATCTCCTTTGTAAGGATACATATATGCTACATTGAATATGGGTGATATTCCCACACCATCTAGCAATTCTATCTCATAATCATTTGCCTTAAATTTTTGTAGAATCTTACACGGCCCTATCTTTTTCATCTTCATCTTATTATATGTTCCCCTTGGGAATATTTATTTTTTGAGGTGTGCTAAGACTAAATCTACCACTTCGAATTGAAACTCTCTCCTATGTTGATCTGCTTTGATACCACCTAACGCAGTACCCCGCCTCAACAGGGCCTGTTGACCTCCTGGTCTATGGATCTTCATATTCCTCTTAGCCGAAATGGATCCTTAGTTCCCACTAGAACCTTCAATGCATATAAAACCACGGGTCTCCTTCTACGAACCCCGCCTATGTGAGCAAGCACTCGACATAAGTTGTCCCCACGCGACCACTGGTAGTGACCACGAAACTTAACAAAGGCGCTTCATGTTTTGTGAATTCAGGAGTTCCTGCTGCGAGTCACTCCGACTACTCTGATTCTCAAAATGGGCTAATTGTTCCTAGATCCTCCATTATAACTCAACCATATGGCCTCCAGCCAACCCTGGGGTCTCACCTCCGAGCGCATCGGGACTTCACGACTCGTGGATTCGAGATGCAACTCTTCTCCCTTTTCTCGAAGCCAAACTCACGACTTCCTTACCATAGATCAATAGGTTCTGAACCTCCCATGATCCAACGGTCCATATTCTTCTTTCCCAATGTTATAATTTCGTGAATTGGGACTTCGCGACTCACGATCTATGAGTCACAACTTCCTCCACACTTTCGACTTCTGAAATGTCAAAATTCAAAATGCCAAATCAATGGCTCTCGCCCCTCAGATCTAACGGTTTCTTACTCTCGTGAACTTGCAAATGTTGAAGGAATATCTCCCTTAACCTCCCTGCAAATCCACTGGATCTAACATTCCACAGATATCGACACTTCTCCCTCCGAGAATTTCCACCATCCGTTTAGACTCTTGATAGTTCCTAACCAAAGGAATTGGCGTGTTTCCTCCTAGACTTGATTTCTGTAAGGTGACTTCGAACCTCATTCTTGCTTCGGACTTCTCCAAGTCTCTATCCTTCTTGATCGTTATCCTTGCTACAAACTCGAGGATTCAAGGAATCATGCATGCACTCCTTGTGGCCTTCATGATAATCTTTGATTATCCGATATCTTCCAACTCTGTGCACTCCTTGCGACAATAGTTCTTCAACCACTCACTTGGGTTGGAAAAGTCTAAGACTCGACCTGGCCTATGCACACCTTGCACGTCTCTGTGTTATACCTGCAATTCCACTGGTATAAGATCAATGACATCTCTCTTGATATTTCTGAGATAAAACTCAGAACCTGTCGACGCACTCCTTGCAGAATTTTCACTACACTCCTTGCAAGAATTCTCAAGAAGAGAAATAATTGAAACTCATACTCTCCCTCTCACAGACTTCATACATTCAACATGAAATCACGGACAATCACAACATTGAAACAAAATGCATAACATAGTATATCATCAAACTGTAAACATATCATTCAATAGATGCAAACAGTAACCATAAAACACCATAAAATTGGATCAAAGCATTCTTATATTAATCCAAGTGTTCCTGTACATGGTTTCTATAGCAATAACTTTCTGCTCATACAACCTCTTCAATCTCTGTTCTTCTCTATTCTCCTATGCTCTCTTGCTCTACAACTTAATTACAATAATCAGAGTGATACAATACATACGAGGGAGTCTTCTTAAGTTTTACCTCCTACAAATCTAAGCTATCTTATCAAATTAAAGATTACAACTACTTTACATTGATTACATTAATTGCCTACAACCGGTGGATGAGAGTGAATGCTCAAGATCTGTGTTACAATCCCCAAAACATTTAAGAGCAATTATATCTTTCTAGATATTACATTATTGTGTAATCCTTTGAATTTCAAAATATCTTCAAAATGAATGTTGGTGTATATCCAGTTGTCCTCCACTCACGCTTTCTTTGTTGGCGATGCTCCTGCATCACCTTAACCTCAAAAATTATGATAATTCCTAACCCATATAACATGTTGACCCCAACCTACATAAGCCTTAAAATTTGTATGTTCAACATAAACCTTAAAACCACTAACACCTAAATCCTATAAACCTTGAAGTTATATCTCTTTTAAACTAACCAATAATAAACCTTAACCCTATGTTCCCTTATACCTGAAAAAAATTATTTTTACAGTGCTATCAAAAGAATAATAAATTTTCTATCTCAATGTATTAACACATATACCTTTTTTATTTTTGGGACGCCTTAGTGGGCACTCTACAAAATCATCCTAGAAACTACCAAATTTTTTATTAGTACTTATTAGTAATTAGAACATATATTCATTTCTTATCATATCACTTAATATTGTAACACTATATCCCTTAATCCATATTACCATTCCTAGCTCCAAGATTTTATAACCATTATAATTCTTAATTCTTATTAGACCTATCTTAAATAAAACCTAATTCTTATAAACCCAACTATAGTTTTTAATGCTTAACCTCTATCCCATATAATTTATAAGGCCCTTAATTCAAATAATAACTAATCACAATAACCATTAACTCTTTTCTACTAACCTAGATGACACCTTACCACTATATCCCCTTTTACCCCACAACCCATAAAATCCATTATCCCAATTTAAGACTTTTACCCTATATCCAAAAATCTATAATCCATAATTTGTAACCCATATAATACCTAAAACCCCTAAAACCCCTTTAGGAATATAACATTTAACCTGTATAACTCCTAACCATTATAATCACTTACCCCAAAACCACTAATCACTACAATTCATGTCCCCTATATCCCTTAGGACATCTAACCTATAACATATAACATCAACCCTTAACCCTCATAACCCCTTATATCTAACCCCACAACCCATAAAATCCATTATCACAATTCAAGACGTTAACCCTATATCCAAAACTCTATAATGCATTATTTGTTACCCGAATAATACCTAAAACCCCTAAACTCCCTTTAGGAACATAACATTTAACATGTATAACTCATAACCATTATAATCACTTACCCCGAAACCACTAATCACTACAATTCACGTCCCCTATATCCCTTAGGACATCTAACTTATAACATATAACATCAACCCTTAACCCTCATAACCCCTTATATCTAACCCCTATAACCCTAAACAAATAACCCATGTAAACCTTATTGTATAACTCCTAATACCTTAAAAAATTAACGTGTATCACTCCTAACCTATGACACTTATCTACAACCCTTATGCATCTTAACCATAATCTATTATAGCCAATAAACCATGTAACCCTTAACCTAGAAAATTATGATAATTCCTAACCCATATAACCCCTATACACCAACTTACATTGTTACTCTTATAATTGGTATGTTCAACATAAAACTTATAGTAACTTACCATAAAACAACTAATCATTACAATTCTCATCCCCTATATACCTTACAACATATAATGTATAACATATAACACCAAACCCTAAACCCCCATAACCCATTATACCTAACCCATATAACCCTTAAAAAATAACACATCCAAACCTTATCATATATATCCTAATACCTTAAAACATTATCTTCCATCACTTCTATCTATGACACTTGTCTATATCCCCTAAAACCCCTAATTATAATCCATTATAAATACTAAACCATCCAACCCTTAACCTAAAAAATTATGATCATCCCTAACCCATATAACCCATATAGTAGCTAGATCCCAACCTATGTAAATCTTATAATTGGTATGTTCAACATAAACCTTACAACCACTAACAACTAACTCTTATAAACATTAACATTGTATATCTTTTCCACTAACCGATATGAAACCTTAACCCTATATCCCCTTATACCCCACAACCACAATCCATAATCCCACTTTATGACTTTAACCCTATATGAAAAAATATATGATGCATAATCTGTAACCCAAATAATTCCTACAACCACTAAACCCCCTTAAGAAATAGAACATTTAACCTGCATAAATATAAACCATTGTAGTCACTTACCCCAAAAAAATAATCACTAATATTTCCAACCCCTATATTTGTTAGGAGATATAACCTATAACATATAACATCAAACCCTTAACCCTCATAATCCCCTTATACCTAACCAATATAACCCTTTTAAACCTTATCTTATAACTCATGATACCTTATAACATTAACGTGTATCACTCCTAACCTAAATAACCCATTTAAACCTTATCTTATAACTCTTGATACCTTAAAACATTAACCTGTATCACTCCTAACCTATACCACTTATCTATAGCCCTTATGACCCCCAACCATAATAAATTATAACCCTAAACTATTTAACCCTTAAACTAAAAAGTTATGAAAATCCCTAACCCATATAAGCACTAGACACAAACCTACAAACTTTCCATAATTGGTAGATTCAATATAAACTTTATTGTTGGACAACGATTTTTGTTAGACCAAAACCCATAGGAGTTAGTCTCTACCACACTTTCTATAGTTAGGATCCATGAGAGTGGGGTAAACCATGCCAAGAAACTTGGGGGAGGCATTAAACCCAATCTCCAACAATCGCCCCCCCAACGTATGTCGAGCAAGTTCCAAACTTGAGACCTGTCGCTTTGATACCAATTGTTGGACTACGATTTCCATTAGACCAAAACTTGTAAGCATTACTCTCTCCCACAATTTCCATAGTTATGATTCATGAGAAGGGGTTAATTGATGTCACGAAAATCACGGGAAGCACTGAACGCAACATCCAATACTTATAACCACAAACACCTAACTCCTATAAACCTTAATACTACATATGTTTTAATCTAATGTGTAGGAATCATTAACCCTATATCCCCTTATACCTGTTGAAATTCTGAGGTCCTATGAGGCTGCCATCTAAGGTCTGTCTTTGACCTTAGTATGGCTCTAAGTTTCAACTATTTTGCTGTCTTCTTTTGCTGTTTTAGGACAACAAACTGTCATGTACTTTCTGCTCAATGTTTTATAGGTTAAGTGCTCTTTTAAGGTGCCCTTGCAAGTGTTTTCTTGTTTCAATGTTAGCACATGCAATAATACTTAAAACACATAACACTACCTCTAGATCTTTGAAGTTTAAAATGTTGTTCTACACTTCTACACATGCATAAAATTGACACAGGTATTTTTGGTCAACATGACCCTGGATAAAACCCCCCCGGGGAAAACCAGTTTGGGATATATGTCTATATAATTGTGATTAAAATAAGAGATACAACAAGTAATGAAATACAATGGAACCTGTATACATAGCAAGCTCCTCACGAGACTTGCATCAAGAACCAGAAGGAGAAGAGACCAAAACTGTGGTGCGCCCCCTCCCTTGTTGCCCTATGAACTGAACTGAGGCGCCCAAGCTCTTCTGTTGCCCAATGAAGAAACCCCTCCACAGGAATGTCCTCTCCTGTGCTGCCTCTCCACTAAAACTGTCAGAGATCAAAACCTCCAAGAGGATTTGCCACCAGGTAGTTGCCAGTCATCTCAACTCATGCACCCCCCTCTGTGCAAATCTGATCAAAAAAAATAAACTGAGACTGAAAAGGGAAATCTCTCACCATGAAAGAAAGCGCCCTCCTCTTAGTCTCCTCATGCATCAGACCTCAACCAGATATGACAAGTGCTCCTCTCCTGGTGAGCAACTGAAGAAATCTGGTGCGCCCCTCCTCCTCAAGATGTGCCCCTCTCTCCAAGCAAATGCTCCAGAACAGAAAAGGAAGAGCTAAGCCTCCATGGATGCCCTCACCATGCAAGCTCCAAGATCCAAGGGTTCCTCTCAAACCCTCAAGGGTTTTTGGCTCAAAACCCTCATGAAGTGCAAACCCTCTCCCCCTCAAGATGGTGCGCCCTTCTCCTCTTCCTCACAAGTCTCAAGTGAAGAATGAGTCTCCAAATGCACTTTTCCCTCCTTTTGACCTCCTCATCCCAACCCTAAAATATCAATGGCCTAGATTAGATCTAGCCATGTCTAATCAATGGGTGAGATTAACTCAAAAAATCTCACTAAGGAAACCCACTTTCCTTAGCTGCTTTATGTCTATTAATTCACCCACATTGTGAATTAATTGTCACTTTATGACTTAAGTGACATATTTCACTTTTGACTTAAAACTCCTAAGTCAAAGTGAAATTAGAATCATAAAGTAAAGTATGAGGGTAAAAGTCTTCCCCCTTTGTGCTTAG